>JAQIUQ010003769.1:10000-289852 GCA_030378365.1 Hybognathus amarus
TGAAGGTCTTCTGCTGCAGCAGGGACACATGTCAGGGGCGTATGTTGCGCTGTGTGTCGGTCACAGTGGCACGCGTAGGCTACGCTCCCGCTGGTGGTGAAGGTGGTGTCGCACAGCAGGCGCTTGAAGGCTTTGAGGCCCGAGTGTGTGCGGATGTGGGCCTTCAGCACGCCGGGACGAGGGCGAAGCCTTTCTGCACTGGAGGCACTTATACAGGCACTCACCGGTGTGTGACCCAGCACAACACACACACATGGCCGTGCGGAACGCCCAGCTTGCACACACTCAGTTTCATGTTTTTTATTTTAAAGGTGAAGTATGTAGCTTCTGTGGCCAGCCAAACTACAGGAATACAGAATACTTCCACAAACACCCTTACTGTCCCCACCCAAACACCATAAACCCAGCTCTAGACTAAGTACAGAAGACCCAACATGACATCATGACCTTTGAGTACACATACACGCCACTTTCAAGTCTAGTGGCGTGTTGTCTATAGCGCATTTTGAGCTATCCGCGCGTGTATGTCTATGCTGTTAAATGTCCAGAGCGAAACAAAGCAAATGTAGATCTACATCTGGGAGCGATGTTTTTTCCTCAGGATAGTGTCTTGAGTAAGTAATTGAGTAGCACACTGCTAAGTAATCATACGAGCATCTTGCTTATAATAAACCCCATCTAACCCGTCTGCACCGGCGCATGTATCAGACGAGCCACAACTGTAATCAGCGCGTAACATTTTAATCTTTCAAACACTAAATACAGAACATTTTGCCTTACACTTCTGATACTGAAGAAGCTTTCTACACGGTCATGCTAAACACCCATGACCTCAGGCCGTGATGCAGTCACCCACACCCCTAACACCTCAGCCTGATCCAGTAGCCACGCCCCTAACCCTCAGCCTGATGCCAGTAGCCACGCCCCTAGCTCCCTCAGCCTGATCCAGTAGCCACACCCCTAACCCTAAGCCTGATCCAGTCGCCACACACCCCTAACCCTCAGACTGATCCCAGTCAGCCACGCCCCTAACCCTGAGCCTGATCCCAGTAGCACACGCCCTAACCCTCAGCCTGATCCAGTATCGCCACGCCCTCTAACCCTCAGCCTGGATCCAGTATCGCCACGCCCCTAACCCTCAAGCTGATCTGATGCAGCCCTCAGCCTCAGCCTGGGTGCAAGGTGGCCACCGCCTGAGCCCTCAGCCTGATCCAGTTGGCCGCAGACCCCCTAACCTCACCTCACAGCCTGATCCAGTGCGCCACACCCCTAACCCTCAGCCTGATCCCAGGTGCAGCCACGCCCCTAACCCTCAGCCTGATCCCAGTAGCCACACCCCTCATACCCTCAGACTGATCCAGTGCCCAGCCCCGCAGCCCTCGGGCCTGGTGCCAGTCAGCCACACCCCCTAGTCCCTCAGACTGATCCAGTGGCCGCACGCCTCCTAACCCTCAGACTGATCCAGTGGCCACGCCCTGACCCTCAGACTCTGATCCCAGACTGGCCCACGCACCCCTAACCCTCAGACTGATCCAGTAGCCACGCCCCTAACCCTGAGCTGATCCAGTACGCCACCGCCCTAACCCTCAGACTGATCCAGGTGGCCCACAGCCCCTAACCCTCAGACTGCAATCCATGTAGCCACGCCCCTAACCCTCAGACTGATCCACTAGCCACGCCCCTAACCCTCAGACTCAATCCCATACACCCACCACTTCCCCTAACCCTCAGACTAATCCATAGCCACACCCCTAACCCTAGACTGATCCAGTAGCCACGCCCCTAACCCTCAGAGCTGATCCAGTGACCGCGCCCTAAGCCCTCAGCCTGATCCATAGGCCACGCCCCTAAGCCCTCAGGACTGGATCCAGTAGCCACACCCCTAACCCTCAGCCTGATCCAGTGGCCCACGCCCTAACCCTCAGCCTGATCCAGTAGCCACGCCCCTAACCCTCAGGCTGATCCAGTAGCCACGCCCCTAACCCTCAGCCTGATCCAGTAGCCCACGCCCCTAACCCTCAGACTGATCCAGTAGCCACGCCCCTAACCCTCAGCCTGATCCATACACGCCCCTAACCCTCAGACTGATAATGTCAGTTTGCACCCTGACCTCAGACTGATGAGTAGCCACGCCCCTAACCCTCGCAGGGCTGATGCCATCACCACACCCCCTAACCTCAGGGTTTGAGTGCAGTGCACCCAGCCCTCAGCCTCAGCCTGATCCAAGGTGCAGGCCCTCAGCCCTCAGCCTGGGTGCAAGGTGGCCACAGCCCGGGTACAGCCTGGCAGCCCTGATCCCAGCCACCCTCAGCCCTCAGACTGATCCGCGTGCACACCCCTCAGCCTCAGAGATTGGGTGCCAGTAGCCACGCCCTGGCCCTCGCCAAGCCTGATATCCAGTAGCCACGCCCTTAACCCTTCAGACTGATTGCAGTAGCCAGCCCCTAAGGCCTGCAGACTGGGTGCATGCACACACCCCCTCAGCCTCCAAGTGATTCAGTGCACACCTGACCCTTCAGTTGATCCAGTAGCCACGCCCTAACCCTCACACCCACGCTGGACCTGACGTGTATGGGCTTGGGACTGAGTGTGTGTGTGTGTGTGTGTGTGTGAGCTGACCTGGGCGTGTGTGTGTGTATGGGGCTTGGGTTTCCTTGACATGTGTGCTGTGCAGCTGGGTCTGACTTCTGTGTCTGTGTATGGCTTGAACTCGCAGCTTGTGTGTGTGTGTATGAGCTGGACCTGGCAGTGTGTGTGTGTGTGTATGAGCTGGACCTGAGATATGTGTGTGTGTGTATGAGCTGGGCCTCGCATGTGTGTGTGTGTGAGCTGCTGGGACCTGACAGTGTGTGTCTGTGTCTATGGTCTCAACCTGGCAGCTTGTGTTATGAGCTGGACCTGGCCATCTGCTGCTTCAGGTGACTCGACTTCTTGTCCTTCTGCAGAATCCACACTTATACGACGCTGATTCTCCAGCGATGTACAGATACTCTGTGTCATGCGGCCCGAGCTATCGTTCTGCAGGAGTCCTGCGGGATACACACAGACACACGCACACACATTTACAACCATTTATAGCAGTTTAATGATTCTCCTCCTGCACTTGGTTCATTCATCACACCACACTCAAACAACATCAAAGCTGCTGCTTGGCTGCATAACATTAAACTGGTATTATCTAATTGTGTAGTTCAATTTAACAGATATTAAACATATAGTTCATGTGAGAGTCCAACAGAAGGACAAAACCAGTCAAATATCCACTGATCTGAGACCTTCAGCATTGCTCATGTTTTGTAAAGTATAGTGAATAAACTGAGATAATGTGTGAATGTGAAGTGTCTGGTAGTTCAGGTTCGTTGCGTGCGTGTGTGTGTGTACCATGTCAGTGGTGAGGACTGGCTATGCAGGGTGTGTGTGTGTGTGCCCATGCAGTGATGAGGATGGGCTTGTGCAGGGTGTGTGTGTGTGTGTGTGTGCCATGCACAGTGATGAGGATGGGCTCCTGCAGGGGTGTGTGTGTGTGTGTGTGTGTACCCATGTCAGTGATGAGGATGGGCTCCTGCAGGGGTGTGTGTGTGTGTGTGTGTCCCATGTCAGGTGGGTGAGATGGGCTTATGCAGGGGTGTGTGTGTGTGTGTGTACCCAGGTGTCATGATGGGGTGGGCTCCTGCAGCATATGTGTGTGTGTACATGTCATGGTGGATTGGGTTATGCAGGGGTGTGTGTGTGTGTGTGTGTGTGTGTGTGTGTACCCATGTGGTGATGAGATTGAGCTTATGCAGGGGCGTGTGTGTGTGTGTGTGTGTACCCATGTCAGTGATGAGGGATGACTTTGTATGCAGGGCATGTGTGTGTGTGTGTGTGTACCCATGTGAGATTGGGGTGGGGATGGGTTCCTGCAGTGGGATGCAGAGGGGCAGAGGGAGTCTCCAACACTCAACAATTCCTGTGGGTTTGCGGGGAACTCTTCTTTGATGGAGGCTCTTAAAGGCATGAGAGCTGATGTGTGTTTTCCTGTGGCCGAATGTGGAAGAACTTCGCAGTGAGGGACCAGGGAAAGGCCGGACACCTGGGGACGAACACACACACACACACACACGTCACAAGCCATTTACTCCCAAACAGAAGAATGTACAGATGTCTACTGCTTGTCTAATGTGTTGATTCTGAGATCTGTTGAAGAAGTGTGAGCTCTGCTGATTTTGTTGGCAATTTCCCACTCAAAGGGAATCCCTCTTCTGCTCTTCTACTCCTGATGTATTAATTTTGTAACTCCATTGCATGTGTGTAATCAGAGTGTGTGTGTGTTCACCGGTGTGCAGCGCTGATCAACCTTCATCTGTGTGTGTCAGTGAGAGTGTGTGTGTGTTCTCACCGTGTGCGGGCTGATGGGACCTCAGCTGTTGGCAGGCAAGGAGGTGGGAATCACTTCATGCAGTGGACCTCAAAGGCCTGAGCCCAGCTGCTGTGAAACAATCTTCATATCAAGGTGGCGTTCTCTCTTCAGCACCAAACAAGAAGCACTCTTTACACTTTGTAGGGCTTCTGGCAGTGTGTGCTGGATCCGTCTGTCAGCACCAGATCATGGGCTTCTTGAACTCTCTTAAGCAATATCCAACACTGATATGCCACCGAACCCGTTCTCCTGCCAGATGGTGCCTGAAAACAAGACCACGCCTCCTGATCATCACATGACCTAAATCACACGGGCTTCTGATCTGGTCATCTGACCTGGATCACACACTTATGGTAGTTCCACATGACACTCAATAGCCCAGGCTCTATAGCAATAGTGGCTGGCCTCAAGTTACACATTATAATGGTCACATAACCTGGAATCACACTTACTGATCATCACATGACCTCAATCACACACTTACTGATCATCACGCCTGACCTCAATCACACACTTACTGATCATACACATGACCTCAATCACACACTTACTGATCATCACATGACCTCAAGCACACGCTTACTGATCATCACATGACCTACAATCACACACTTCTGATCATCACATGACCTCAATCACACACTTACTGATCATCACATGACCTCAATCTTGCACCTTACTGGTAGCATGGTCTCAGATCACACTCTTGATCATCATCTACTGGGTGACCACTTATGGTAGTCACATGACCCTCAACATGGCACACTTCTGGTCATCACATGACTCAGATGACACGGTTTTCTGATCATCACATGACCTAAAGCACACACTACTCAACATCATCACATGACCTCAATCACACCTACTGATCATCACATGACCTAATAACACGCTTACTGATCATCACATGACCTCAATCACCTTACTGACTACGTTCACCATGGCCTCCTGAGCACAGCGCCTCCTGATCATCCACATGACCTCAATCACACACTTACTGGTCATCACATGACACCTCAATCACACGCGTACTGGTCAGTCACATGTGACCCTGAGCCACTACTATGATCACTGACCGTGACCTGATCACACACTTATGATCATCACATGACCTCAATCACCAGCTTCTGATACGTCACCTGGCCTCCTGAGCACAGGCCTCCTGATCATCACATGACCTCAATCGCACGCGTGCTGGGCGTCACATGACCTCAACGCGCTTACTGGTCGTCAGCATGGTGACCTACGATAGCGGACTTACTGATCATCACATGACCTGAGCTGGCGCCGCGCTTACTGATCATCACATGACCTCAACGCGCCTCCTGACGTCACACATGACCCTGATAGCACGCCTTATGGCATAACACATGGCACAGCACACCTTACTGGTGCGTACGACGCTGATAAGGTTTATGATCATCACATGACCTGAGCACACAGCTTCTTGATCATCACATGACCTCAATAACCAGGCTTCCTGGTACATCACATGACCTCAATGACACCGGCTTACTGATCATCACATGACCTGAGCACCAGCGTACTGATCCATCACATGACCCTGATAGCACACGCTTACTGGATCATCACATGACCTCAATCACAACTTATGGCTCAGTTCCACATGAGTAACACCTGGGTTCCTCGCCATTACTGATCATCACATGACCTGATCACAGGCTTTCTGATCAGTCACATGACCTCAATCACACACTTACTGATCATCACATGGCCTCAATCACACACTTACTGACGATCACCTGACCTCAACTGCACACTCTCTGATCAGTCTCATGAGCCTCAAATCACACACTTACTGATCATCACATGACCTCAATCACACGCCTCCTGATCATCACATGACCTCAATCACACACTTACTGATCATCACATGGCCTATTCGATCACACACCTTTACTGGTGGTCACATCATCAATCACACACTTGCTGATCATCACATGACCTTGATCCACCCACCTTACTGAACTCATCACATGACCTTGATAGCCTACTGATCATCACATGACCTCAATCACACACTTACTAATAACCATCACATGACAACCTCGATCACACGCTTACTGATCATCACATGACCTCAATCACACACTTACTGATAACTCACATGACCTCAATCACACACTTACTGATCATCACATGACGTTTCCTGATGACACACCTATGATCATCACATGACTTCTCAATATCACACACTGATCATTTCACTGACCTACAACAGGCTTCCTGGGTCGTCGCCTGACCTGAATCACACCGCTTTACTCAATTTCATCACCTGACCTGGATAACGGCTACTGACATCGCGTGGCCTGCAAATCCACGCAGGCTTTCTGGGTCATGCGCATGACCTGCGACGCACAGGCTTCCTGGTGGTGGCCTGACCTGGACGCAGGTTACTGACATCACGTGACCTTGGATAACAGCTACTGGCCATCCATGACCTGCAACGCGTTCTCGGTCACCTCGCACCTGACACTACGACACCGGCTTCTGACGCATCACGTGACGCGACGCGGTGCTGATCATCGCATGACCTGCAATCACGTTACTGGTCGTCACATGACCCAGGATAACCGGCCTCCTGATCGTCACCTGACCTGATCCAGGTTTATGTGATGGCGTTCGCATGGCCTGAACGCCGCCCTTCTCGATCATGCGCATAGCCTAAATCACGCTTCCTGACATCGCGTGACCTAACGACGCTTCTGATCGTCGCATGGCCTGAAGTCGCCGCCTTCCTGGTCGTCACATCAGCCTGATCATGCCTCCTGACGTCACGTGACCAAACACTTACTAACGTCACATGACCTTGGATCACCGCCTTCCTGATCGTCACATGGCCTGGATAGCGGCTTCTTGATCATCACATGGGTCTCTCCAATCGCCGCAGCGCATGATCGCGCATGACCTCAATTGGCACGGCCTCATGACGTCACATGGCACTTCAAGAATGGCGCCGTACTGTCGATCATCACATGACCTCAATAAGCGCGGTTACTGACTAGCTGCACATGGCCTTCAAGCGCACCGCTTACTGATCATCACATGACCTCAATCACACACTTCTGATCATAGCGCATGACCTCAAGCACGCGACTTCTGAGATCCACGTCACAGTAACACCTGATCACACGCTTATGATAATCACATGACCTCGATAGCACGCGCTTACTTGATCATCACATGACCTGGATCACACGACTTTACTGATCATCACATGCACCTCAATCACCCGCGTACTGATCATCAAATGACCTAGAGCACACGCTTACTGATCATCACATGACCTCAATCACACGCGTACTGACAGTCATCACATGACCTCAGATCAAGCACAGCTTACTGATCATCACATGACCTCAAGACACACACGCGTACTGATCATCACATGACCTGGAATCACACGCTTACTGATCATCACATGACCTCGATCACACGCTTACTGATCATCACATGACCTCAATCACACGCTTACTGATCATCACATGACCTGCAGAGCACACGCTTACTGATCATCACATGACCTCAATCACACGCTTACTGATCATCACATGACCTCAATCTCACACGCTTACTGGCAATGGTCACATGACCTCAATCACACGCTTACTGATCATCACATGACCTCAAGCACACGCTTATGATCATCACATGACCTCAAGCACACGCTTACTGATCATCACATGACCTCAAGCACACGCTTACTGATCATCACATGACCTCAAGCACACGCTTACTGATCATCACATGACCTCAATCACAGGCTTACTGGGTCATCACATGACCTCGATCACACGCTTACTGATCATCACATGACCTAGATCACACGCTTACTGAGTAGTCACACGACCTCAATCACCGATTACTGATCATCCACATGCGACCTAGAGACACACGCGTACTGACAAGTAGCATGGCACCTGAGCACATTATGATCATCACATGACCTCAAGCACACGCTTACTGATCATCACATGACCTAGAGCACACGCTTACTGATCAGTCACATGACCTCAAGCACACGCTTACTGATCATCCCACACATGACCTGGATCACACGCTTACTGATCATCACATGACCTCAAGCACACGCGTACTGATACATCACATGACCTCAAGCACACACTTACTGATCATCACATGACCTCAATCACACGGTTACTGATCATCACATGACCTCAAGCACACGCTTACTGATCATCACATGACCTGAGCACACGCTTACTGATCATCAGTATGATATCAGAACACTTCAGAAACAAGAACAAAAACAATTTGTACTGCACTGTGGAAATAAAGACTTGATTTGATTTAGTGATGATTGAGTGTGAGTGTTGCAGGCCTGTCCAGCATACCGAGCATCTGTGGAGGCTTCTTGATGATGCTTCTCTTCTCCTTCTTGAGGACAGTGTCAGTCATGGGGATTCTGAAAGGCGCAGGGTCCGTCTCCAGCTGAGGTCGGAGTAATGTTGTACCGTGTGGAGTCTGTAGTCTGCTGATCCACTGGGAGCATCTGAATGAACTGGGATCTTCAGTCAGTCCACTGTTCTCCAGAGCTTGCTGGAAAAACACCACAAACCCTCAAACTCACTTTCTAATATTTCCTGGAGAACTTTTCTACCCTGAGTTTAGCCCTCTTTTTAAAGGGATAGTTCACCCAAAAATGAAAATTAGCCCATGATTTACTCACCCTCAAGTCATCCTAGGTGTATATTACATTTTTCTTTCAGGCAAATACAAATCACAAAAAGAGTTAAAAAAATATCCTGGCTCTTCCAAGGTTTATAATGGCAGTGAAGGGCTGTTTCTGTGTTTAAGTCCATAAAAGTGTACATCTGACATCTGAGAGATGCACTTTTATGATGGACAGATGCACTTTTATGATGGATAGATGCACTTTTATGATGGATAGATGCACTTTTAAGATGAATAGATGCACTTTTATGATGATAGATGCACTTTTATGATGAACAGATGCACTTTTATGATGATAGATGCACATTTTATGATGATAGATACACTTTTATGATGATAGATGCACTTTTATGATGATAGATGCACTTTTATGATGAAAACAGATGCACTTTTATGATGAACAGATGCACTTTTATGATGGATAGATACACTTGTATGATGGATAGATGCACTTTTATGATGATAGATGCACTTTTATGATGGAACAGATGCACTTTTATGATGGATAGATGCACTTTTAAGATGGATAGATGCACTTTTATGATGATAGATGCACTTTTATGATGAACAGATGCACTTTTATGATGGATAGATGCACTTTTATGATGGATTGATGCATTTTTACTGATGGATTGATGCACTTTTATGATGGAACAGATGCACTTTTATGATGGATAGATGCACTTTTATGATGGATTGATGCACTTTTATGATGGATTGATGCACTTTTTTATGATGGACAGATGCACTTTTATGATGGATAGATGCACTTTTATGATGGATTGATGCACTTTTATGATGGACAGATGTGCACTTTTATGATGGATTGATGCACTTTTATGACGAACAGATAAGAAACTTTTATGATGGATAGATGCACTTTTTATGATGGATGGATGCACTTTTATTATGGATAGATGGACATTTATGGACTTCAAAACAGAAACAGCCCTTCATAAAGCTTGGAAGAGCCAGGGACTTTTTTAATAGTAACTCAGATCTATTTGTCTGAAAACAGAATGTCATACACACCTAGGTGACTTGAGGTGAGTAAATAATTTTTTGGTGAACTATCCCTTTAAGTGGGCATGTCTCTGTTCAAGCCTTTGATGTGACAGCCACTGCTATGATTGGGCGACATCTTCTCACTGGGACAGGTGTGTCTACCTGTCCAGGATGTGCCCTGGTCATGATGGGTCTGGGTGAGAGCTACCCAGGGGAGGAGCCTGGAGTTACTGCTCTAGAAGTCACATGGTCCGAGAGCTCCAGCAACTGCTTGATCACATGCAGTCACGCCCTCTGACCCCTCAGGACCCTGATCAACCCTGGCATTCCCCCTTCTGGACAACACAGGAACACAGAGGCAGATATCACAGGTGAGCATGCTGGTGTACGTGAGATGAACACACTCTCTCACACTACAGTAACCCCTGGGTTAGGGAGGATATGGTACAGTTTCAAGTAAGGGAGAAAGAATTCTTATTTCCTCATATCTCCATTGTTGCGGCTCCTCTCTTCTCAGTCTGTCAGTAATGCAATGTTTACTTTCATACTCTCTATGAGGCCCTCCTCCTGAAAGCACACTGTGCTCTGATTGGTCAGCTGGAGCAGTGTGTTGTGATTGGTCAGAGCGCTTTAGAGTGTGTTTGTGAAATACCCCGCCCCTTTCCATAACTGCCAGTTTAACACGCTACTGACAAACTCAACCAGGCCCGCCCACCTTGCTATCTGCGCATGAATTATGTTATGAATGAAGAGATATTGGTGACGGTGTTTGTTTCCAGAGAAACTCAAGACTACAGTGGAGGCGCTTCAGGAGTTCAGGAACACTGACACTGATATAGAGGAGAACTGGAGCTTGTTCATGATCACACACTAGAGGAGTGATGCTGTTTTCAGTGAATGCTCCTTGAGAGGAGATGGACTGAACTCACCTGCGCGCTAGCTCCTCTCTTCCATTTACCTGAGATGTGCATTTTGCTGATGTGAGCGTTGAGGCTGCCCGAGCTTCTTATCAGCGCAGCTACAGTCCAGACAGGGGAAGAGCGAGAGCACCAGCAGCCTGCAACACACACCTCATCAGCAGAAGCCCCACTACAGCCAGACACTTAGTATTATGATGATGGCATATGGAATGAATTATGTGAATGCAGTGATTTTATTTAGCAGTGTTCAAAACTTTAAAAAAATGTAATGGAATTGAGTAGTTTTGTGGTTACAGAATCGTTCCTCTGGGTCAATCTGCCCTTCAGGAATGAGTGGAACGCATTGGTACACACAGATAAACCTAAAATGCTCGAAATTCAAAACTAAATATACAAAAACATGACCATTGTTTTTATATTGTCTACATGTGTATGTGAAAGCACACTGAAGAGAACACTGTCTTTAGGACACCAGCAAACAAGCATTCGCTCATATAGATATAAGCCCATAGAAGTAATGAAATATCTGGTGTTATTATTATATTTCCTAGAGGTCAAGAGACAGGCCAATGTGGAAGATATTTTGAGCTGGATTAAAAGGATTTATGCATGAAATTGTGATTATTTTAAGATGTAAGTTGAAAGATTGAGAGGAATGTACTTAATTTACTTTTTATTATTATTATTTATTTGATCAAATCTAGTCACATGAAGGTAGATAAAAAATTATTAAAAATGCATGTAAATATTATTATCAAAATGAAACGAACTTCTGGGACAAATAAAAATAAGTATAATTTTCAGGGGAGCTTCACACACACAATTTGTGTTGCAACGAATGATGGGATGTAGAGAATGCTGGGTGATGCAGAGGTGTACCTGGGAGTGGACCCTTGCACTGTGCTAAGTGCAGGTTCCCTTCTGCGATGAAGGATGCTGGACACAACACACACAGGGTGAGGCTTCTCTCCGATGTGACGGCCCAGTGTGTGTCTGCAGGACCACCTTCTGGTTAAACAGCCTTCCCACAGTGAGAACACTTATACGGCCTCTCACCTGCAGAACACACACACACATGTTCAGACACACACAACACACATGTTGGTGCAACAGCATTATGAGGACTCCATAGGTGTAATAGCTTTATCCTGTGCAAACTATATATTCTATCCCCTACACTAACGCAATCCCTAAACCTAACCATCACAGGAGACATGCTGCATTTTTTATTTTTAATAATAAATAATTTTAATAATTTTTATGTTTTTTAAGCCATTTGATTTATGAGGACTTTTGATATGTCCTCATAAACCACCAATAAAGTTGTAATACCAGTGTAATACACATGTCATTATACAAACTTTGTGTCCTCATAAATACACATAAACAAACCCACGCACACACACACAGAGACACACACACACCTGTGTGGATACGCTATGTGGCAGCACAAGCTGGCTGGGCTTCTGAAGGTCTTCCCGCAGTGGTGGCAGATGTTACTTGAATCCTCTGCAAGCTCAGATGTTCTTGTAGTTCCTACGAGCTGGGCACAGGCATGTGGCCTGGAGATGAGAGCATAGAAACACTGATGCTTTAAACTATGAAATAAGAGCACATATCATCGTCCTCTCTTCGTCGTCCTCCTCTGGTTAACAGGGGAAAGACCCCTGCACTGCGTGTGGTGAGATCAGGCGTGATCAAGTTTTCAGTCTCTACATGAGCGGTGTGTGTGTAGGAGGTGCTGCGAGTGTGTGTCGGACCTGGTCTTGGCGTGACTCCTCAGGTGCTCGCGCAGCTGGCTGTGTGTGGGGAAGTCGCGGCGGCAGGTGCGGCAGGTGTGTGTGCCGCCGCTCAGCTCCTGCCGATGCTCCTTCCAGGTGCACAGAGAGCTGACTCTGCAGGACAAACTCGTCGCCACACTCCGAGCACAGGAAGTTCTGCCGACACAGAAGCACACGCTACTGACGAGGAGGAGGATGAAGAACAGATCAGGGTACACAGAAAACATCCAGTGGAATTAATTACCCTCACCTTGTCATTTCGACAGAATTTTTTTTTAATTAAAATTAAAAACAATTGTGTTCATCTGAGAAGTTTAACCACGAATACACTTTTTTATGGATTCAAAGTTATGGTTTTGTGGTTGAAATTTAGTAACAAATCGTTCTTCTCAGGGTCAATACTGCCCTTAGGAATGAGTGGAATGCTTTGGTACACATAGAAAAACCTAAAAATGCTCAAAATTTAAACTAAATATGCAAAAACATTACCAATAAATGATTGTATAACGTCTGCATGTGTATCTGAAAGCACACTGAAGGAAACTGGCTTTAGGACCCAGTGGAATTATTCAGAATTTAAGTTGAAAAAATGAGAAGAATGTGCTTAATTAACTAAATTACTATTTATTTATTATTGATTGATCAAATCTAGAAATTTAAAGGTTAATCAAATAAAAAAATAACAAAACAAACAAAAAAAAATATCTAAAAAAATGTAATTGTAATTTTAGGGCTTGGGGTCATCTGACCAGCGGAGGGAGTCTGGCGAACCGACCTCTCTCTTCTCGTGGACCGTGGCGTGAGCCTTTCAGACTGGCCACTCTGGAGAACCTCTTGTGGCACACGGGGCACTTGGCCTCGCTGGTGGCGTAGAGTGGCCTTGTGGAGGTCGAGGTTGTACTCCACATTGAAGGACAGCGGACACTGGTCACACCGATACGGCTGCGTCAGGACAGAGGAACAGCGGGTCATGTGAAAGTTTACAGCGACAGCCTTGATCTCTAATGCGTGTGTAGATTCTACCACATTCTTGTTGTAGTTCATGTTTCAGGACATGTTTAGCATGGTTTATTTAATTACCTACTAGCTAGGGAGACTTATTAGCCTCAATTGTGTTTGTTACTTAATATCGTTTGTGTATTTCCTTTCCTCTAGAATTCACGCCTACACTGTGAAAGTTCATAAGAAATAGTGTTTGTGCATCTGTATTTCAAAGTCATATTTTAACCCATTCAATATCCTGATCAGACACCCCATATTGGTGACAATTTTTATAACCAGGTAGAGCCCCATTACACATAATAGAAAATCACATAAAAACACAGACACATATAAAAATCCTAATGACAATAGCTGCGTTTCCATTACCCTTCAAACTGCGCAAACTGAAAATACACTCAATGGAAGTTTCGGACATGTGTCGTCAAAAGGGTTTTCTGCTCGCATGAAGTTGTTTTTCAGGCAGTTTCAAACTGCAGTGGAAAGAGTTTTAGAAAAGTAATGTAATTGGTATTAAAGTGTAAACCCAGAAGAACATTTGTTATTTTAACTAATTATAAAAATCTCTAATGATTGTAATATGTAGCTGCTCTTAGTTTCTGTAAATGAAATATATCAGTGGGGAGTGTGGTGTGTTACTGATCATCCTGGGCTTTATGAGCAGTGTGTGGAGTGATGTGGGTGTCTCTGATGATGATGATGATGATGATGAAGGGCGCTCTTGCCTTATCGTTGACCTCATGCTCTCGCAGGTGTCTCTGAAGTTGAGTCTCGCTGGGATAGTTCTGGAGCAAATATTACATTTGTCTCGGCCTGCTTCTGGCTCTCGAGCTCCCGGACCTCCATCTGAAGAACACAGGAGGACAGGGACTCTCAACATTTGCTGAGCAAACATATGTCCCATTTCAGCCGGACGGAGGCTGGTACCATTGACCAGGAGGTGCTCTACGCCATGTCACACGTTTTTTAGGCCAAAACATTTTTTGTCACACACAGCAAATATCTCCTCACTATCCGCTAGCTGCCCGTCCCCTAAACACACTGTAAAAACACACATGTCTACAGACGACACAGGCTCCACAAATGACAACAAAAACAAACTGCAGCAACCCGCTCCACGAAACATAACAAACTGTTCCAGCCAATCACTGAGAAGAAGGCCCTGGGGGCGGAGTTTGGGGGGTCAGTGCAGATGAGGAGGAGGGAGGGTCTATCTAGCCTCTGTTTTGTTTGAAAATACTTTAAACGTCAACAAGAAGTCACGTCACTCGGAATCGCTTCGAGCACCTTTAACATGCGCTCTGCATTCAGCATCTAATCCATGTGGATACACTACAACACGATCCTGTCAGCTGTGTGCATGTGATCCGATTATTACATTTCACTGTTTCACAACTTCATTAAAAATGATCTGTAGCTCCTGCCATCCCATAATCACAGTAATCTTTGTGCTTTGATACTTCTGATATGCAACACGGTCTCAAACTTTAAACTGTCAGTTTTACTACGAAGTTCAGTCAGTGAAAGTGTGTGTGTGTGTGTTTAATGTGAGTGACAGATGAACCGATCAGTCCTCAGTTTATAAACACCTCACAAGAAATCTGCTAAACGTTCATAAAAATGTTAATAACTAATAAGAAAATAGAAGGCACCATGACATTTTTTTTTTATTGAATATGCCTCTGAAAAGGACCAAAACACAAATATTAGCTCAATTTATTGAAATGACCCCATTCAAGTTTACATACTCGACCCAAATGATGGCAAGACAACAAAAATCTTTTATTTTTTTCCAATTTGGGCGGGAGCTTCGAGTTCTGATTGGTTCTGACAACATTTTGGGCGGGAGCTTGAGTTCTGATTGGTTCTGACAAAATGTTGTGCAGGAGCTTGAGTTCTGATTGGTTACGACAACATTTTGGGCAGGAGCTTGAGTTCTGATTGGTTACGACAACATTTTGGGCGGAGCTTGAGTTCTGATTGGTTCTGACAAAATGTTGTGCAGGAGCTTGAGTTCTGATTGGTTACGACAACATTTTGGGCGGGAGCTTGAGTTCTGATTGGTTACAGCAGCATTTTGGGTAGGACCTTGAGTTCTGATTGGTTACGACAACATTTTGTGCAGGACCTTGAGTTCTGATTGGTTTCGACAGCATTTTGGGCAGGACCTTGAGTTCTGATTGGTTACGACAACATTTTGTGCAGGACCTTGAGTTCTGATTGGTTACGACAACATTTTGTGCAGGACCTTGAGTTCTGATTGGTTACAGCAGCATTTTGGGTGGGAGCTTTTCTGAGTTTTCAGAATCATTAAGCGCAAAGTTTGACTAAAGTGAATAGTTCTCCCTGCCTGAATGCCATAAAGTCCAAAAACACACAGTGGTAGCTGGAATCACTTCTCATTATGAAAATACATTAAAGTGCAAGATTTGCAGCCAAAATAACAAAATAATGAGAACACTATTTTAAAGATGGCTGTGAATTCTTTGTGCTCTAGTTTATTTTCAAGGTTTTCAGTGGCTTTTGGAAGCCTTAAAGAACTATTTCACTAGTATAGATTAAAATCTCATCCAGCCAAACAACATTTGCGCTGACAGTCATATATTTTATAGGCTACTCCGTCCTCCAAGTGGATTCATATGATCATTACCTATCTTGGTTTTTGGTCTCTCAAAATCATTTTGCCGATGGTCAGGAAATACATTTATGACGAAAAGTTTAAAATGTGTCTTATACTGTATGTTCTACATACAGTAATTTAGATCAAACTTCAACTATGTTCAGTGAATTCAGTGAATCAGTTATTATTTTATAATCTAATGGCCTTCAGAATTCATTATTCTGTGTTTTCCCAGAAATGTCATATATTATTATATATAATATCAAAATTCATAGACACATCAACGTACATACTACATGTGTTATCCTATTTAGATAGCCAGGGAAAATAATGTGGTTGGAGATTAGTTTTTTACAATCACTTTGCTACTATTTTCAGAACCTTGATGTCATTTTCACAACTCTAGACACAAAACTCACAACGGTTATCACTTGTAACACAGGCAGTCTATTGTTCAAAACACTGCATTGTGCGTTCACATCTTTAAAGAAATCTTGCTCTTGCACAATCATTGGTTCAAAAAACAAATCTACTGTGAAAAACCACTGAAACAAAACTATGAGATCACCCACACAAGCAACCGATAGTTCCACTGTGTCCTGTTTAATACAATCATTAAATGTTGTAGAAAAAATAGGAGATACAGGTTTAATTATGGTACGTATGTACAGTAAACACATCTCTGTAAAAGCACTGCAGTAGAAGAGAGAATACACACACAGTGGAATCATTGAACAAAGTGTGTGATATATTGACACAAAACACTACAGTACAATCACAACATAGACTTATTGGAATCAGAGCAAACATATCATATATAAGGCTACATCCATGGATATTGTAGTCTAATTGGTTCATTCTCCACGCTAATTGGTGACAATGAAGATCGATTATCTTGAAACTTCTCTGATTTACTGTAAACATGGAAGATTGTGTGTCTGCATTAAGAGTAACAGCAACAGTTACTGATCATTTTGAGCAGTTGTATCAATTGATAGTTAAATCACTGTAATGAACTGAACACACACTCATGAGAAATGTAATGTGTGAATTGCCTTTTGAAATAGTCGTACTGTGATGTTAATCTTCAAATGGTCTTCGTTTCCTGTTTACACTTCTGGGCTTCAGGGTCTATGCAACCCCAAAAATTGATTGAGTAATAATGTACAAAAATATACATTTTTAATCATACAAATAATATATTTTCTTTTATTTTGTTTACTGCTCATCTAATCATTATCATTAATGCTGTGTTTTTGGACATATAAAAGATACTTTTGTATCCATAGACCACACAATTCCTCAACTACACCATTAGCTTGCATATGAAATATGATTTTTTATGTCACATTGCATTTATGCTCTAGTGCTAGGCCTTCATTTCTGGGTAAACATTTTCAATTTATGCCGGATTTTTTTGTACACGAAGGAACTATATTTCGTTTTTTTCACATTTCCCATTCATTTCATTGTGGGGTCATATTGACCTTGAAGACCAGAAGTGTACAATTTTTTTACATACCTTCGAGAACAATCGAATCAAGCCCAGTTTTGTGTGTGTATAGAAAGATAATGTATGAAAAGCTCACAAAATCTTTATTCCACTGAGATGAAGGGGAACCTTTTTTTTAATTAAGTAAAAGTCTAGATTAGGGTCTGGATAGAGCCGCTCTGACCCGTATTGAGGGCTACGTTGTGTCATATTGAACAGGTGATTTATGTTGAATAATCTAAGTTTTATGTGTATTGTCTCCAAGCAATTGGGAAAAGGGTTAGAGTTTTGAAAAAATATGCATCATTGGTTGTGAGTTTTGTGTCTAGAGTTGTGAAAAATGACATCAAGGTTCTGAAAACAGTAATAAAGTGATTGTATAAAACTGTAACAGTCTTGAGGACAATAAAATCATTTTAATTTAGTGAATATATGCCATGATAAGATATTTGAATAATGTGCTGGAGGACTTGTTTTTTTAAATGGGACTGGGGATAAGAACAAATGTTTTTGTTCTGGGGTCATTATAGGAAACTGGAACAAACTCCTTTAAAAAAGGGCTTGAGGACAGGTTGCTTATATCATCAACACTGAAGACAACAGTACAATTTACTCCAATTAACCTCTTCAGTAAACTTTCCTCATCATCAGTGAATGTTCGCCAAGTTGAATCAGTTTAAATCAAATAGATCATCTAAGCGTAAGCCTCATCAGGCTTTATTAACACATGAATGAAAACAAAGTAATTTACTAGACCTAGCAATGTTAATAAATGACCTGCAGCTTTAATAGATATTTGTGACTTTTCAATCAATGTAATTATAAGTTTAGCAAAGTTACTTTAGCAGTGACCAGTTGCATAAACTGTTCAGACTGAGTCTTACATTTATTTTATTATCTTCAAAGATTGGCCATAACTTAATAACATTAGTAACATAAAAGAGGTAAATCTGTTTTGAATCCAAAAAGTGAGATTGATTAGGCTACACCTCGGGCAACTGCAAGTGTCAAACATAGTAGTTAAAATTATACTAAGTTGCATTTTATATAATATCACATTCAACATTTTCCAGCGCTGGTTACCTCACTTGTTCAGAGATCCAGGCTAAATAAAGTGTCATGTCTTGTTTACGAACAGTGTAAGTTACCATAGTAAACCTGCTACTCGTAAGCAAGAACAACAATCATTCGACTGACCAGCGATCAGTATTCCTTTTTATGAAGGTTTAGTTCAGCTAGTAAAGTCTGGAGAGCAAGTAAACATTACACCGACCTGGTTATTCTTTAAATCAATAAAACACACAGTGTCAACAGCAAGAGCTATCATCACAACATCTGTACACTATCCCCAGAACAGACAGTAAACACAGCAAACACGACAGCTCGACAACTTCTAGCCTCCTCACTGACACACTGAAGCATTAGCTAACATTAGCATCGATGAGGATCAGCTCCAAAAGCGCTTTAATTAAGATAACATGTTCCTCTAGAGCAGACGAGTGACATCTGAAGTGTGTGAGGGAGCATTCTCTCAATCTGCAGCACACGAGCGTGTTATTAATATCATTCCGCCGCAATCACTCCTGCAGCAACACACACACACACGCAGAGAGCGAGCAATACTATATCCGGGGACTATATACCCGCGCTTCTAAAGGCTTTCTCTAAACTTCTGCCCCATTTCAGTACATGCACTACGCCCTTAAACAAACAGTTTATGGTGTGAGGTTTTTATTCGTGAGACCTGCGGTTGACTTTACCCGGTTTCGCTGTCATCTTTAACCCTCTGTTTCCGGCCGGCCCCGCGGCATAGTTCCGAGTTTAGAGCGGGTGTAGTGTGAGCGATTCGGATTCAAAATGGCGGCGGGTTGAGCGAGCCGAGACAGAAGCGCCAGGTCTGAGATCACACTGGAGGAACTGCGCACACCTCGCGGACAGATTCGTACACTGCACTGTGTGTGTAACGGACAATAGTGGTTGCTTCACATGGAAAATATGTTACATTTCATGACATGAAATAGATTTTAAAGAACTATTATGTATAAATCACCTTTCCTGTCAAGGAATATTGCGCGAAATGTAAAGGGGCGGAGCCACAGGTTAGATTTTCAGTGAATTGGCGGAGCTTACAACATCCCTACCGAAAATTACCACGGTTTTATTAAAAATACCTGTTCATTTATGCCAGATAGTTTATCATTGTGTCCCATGCTATGTTTTATGTAATGATTACAGTTGTTGATATAGACAGTATGTTGATTTGTTCGTCAGAGCAGCGTCTCGTAGTGTTGCTCACCTAAACCTTTTATTCTGATTCTGACCTTCTCCCAACTTCTGTACATCCAAACCTAACCCTAACTCTGTTTTCTCAACTTTCTCAATTTTAAGAGTTGCAGCTTTGTCACATTAAGCAAACATGTGCTGAAAAAGTGAGATGTTTTATTAACAGTGCTCATGTCCCTGAAAAAGACAAAAGTGCCAACAAACTGCTCAGTTCTTTATTTAGAGGACTTCACAAGCAAGCAATCAATCTCTCAAAGGAAACCTGTAAACGGAAGTATATTCAGAGTTTCACTCAAACGCTTCCCGTACCAAAGAAAATATCAAGATTATAAATATTAATTTTACACAGTTTTATTTCCTGGCCTTTACTGATGCTGTCTGGAGTATGTTGAGATGAATCAGAGTGGGTGTTTCACCACTACAATCAAACATACGTAAAGGAAAACAGAAGTCGGTTAACAAGGCGCTCATTAGTAATCTAAACATCTACACGCATTGAATTGAATTAGCCTTTAGTATTAGGATATGTTGCATTTCCACACAAAAAATAAGATTTCACAGCTATGTGCCAATTGCATATAGAATCAAAAAAGAAAAATCCCAAAAAGCGTTGTGATGGGAAAAGACCCTGAGTGACTATCTTCAGCTGGAGAGAAACTCGCTTCGGAGTAAACGGCGGTCTCCTCGACGGTCAGCGTGGAGTCGTCCAGCTGAGTGACTGTCTTCAAATGGAGAGAAACTTCACTCCTGACTCACTTCGGAGTAAACGACGGTCTCCTCTTCCGGACGGCTCCTCGACGTGCAGCGTGGAGTCGTCCAGCTGAGTGACGATGTAGTGCGTGCCCTCGTCGTTGACAATCACCTGCGTAAGCCCCTCCTTCATCATCAGCTGACTGGCTGCGAATCGCAGCACCTCCTGCATCTGCTCAGACGTGTGCTGATTGGCCGAACCCATCACCTGATCCGGCGTCTCCTCGTACGCCTGAGCCGGAGGCGTCTGAGCATCGTTCTTCTCATCGGAGGTGATCTCTGTAGCGCCGCCCCTGCTGGCCCATCTCCGTCACAGCGCAGAGCAGCGCGTCCAGAGCCGAGGAGGACTCACACACCCCGCGCTCCACCTCCTCCTGCTCTCCGACCCTCTCCGGACGACTCCACCAGCACATATCGGGTCTGGTCCCGGGAGGTGATCAGCTGCCCGTCCTCAGTGAGGTGCAGCACCTCCGCCAGCTGGCTGGACATGGCCAGGGTCTGTAGCGTGGCGGCGGCCGACTCCTCCAGGGCCTGATCAATGGCCACCTCTCCCCCGCCGTAGCCCTGGATGATGATGACCTGCTGGAGCGCCTTCGGACCCCAGCTCAGGCTCATCCGGGGCGAACGCCGCCTCAGCCTGCACGAACGACGCACCCTGACCCTTCAGACGGCACTCGAACGACTTCGAACACGATTCCTGACACAGACACAGGAGAGAGCAGAAACACACACAATAAGTGGACCATTTCATGAAATATAAACGCAACATGGGCCGAAGACATCAAAACAAACCCAAAACAGGACGTGATGTCACAAGATGTGAGCCTAAACAGGACAGAAAGCAGATCTTTACACAACAGTTCTCAGCAGGCATCATATGAAAACATGAAACGAGCGTGTTTATCCTGCACACGGCATTGTTTTGAAGTTCTGTCGCAAAATATACATTATAAAAGATGTTTTAATTGTTGAATCTTTATGTTCAGTTTTAAAAATGAAGTGTGAAATCTGGACTAAATGTGTCATTTTCTTTTTCCTCAGGGTATTTTGCAGGTTAAAGAAGCTTATTTCTGCCACAGAATAAACAATATAAAAAGGTAATTCCTTTTTATCTCATAATTCAGACTTTTTTTCTTACAAATGCATGCAATATTCGCATCTTATGCTCCGCTCTGCAGCGGGGGTATAAATACGGAAGGGGATGCACCCCCTCATTTGATTTTTAGCTGAGGACCCGAGCAGAGCCTGGGGTCAACGGTGGTCCAGCAATGATGGCGACGGGACTGTTTCTTTTCCCTCCTTCATGGAACAAGAGTTACATACGTAACCAATACAATCCCTTTTAGTCGGTTCAGGTTCGACGTGCGCGGACGTGCCGAAATGATTGGGGTCCTAAATAACATGCCACCTAGTGTTGACACCTTCTAGTGCCTAGCGAAAGCCTGCTGATCCCCGCATTATTGAGGCAGAGATGGGACAGGGCTCAGGCCAGGGAAGTCCACTGCTGTTCCGCAGGAAGATTTCATGTGGAGGTTACACACAGTATATGGTTTCTGGGCTGCACAACATATGGACTGTTACTGAGGTGGGTCCGGCCTAAGCAGGGGAGCACAGCGGTCAGAGACAACAGAGCAGGCTCTGCCAAGGGAAAGACATCGACTCACCTCAGCTAGCCGCACAGTGGAAGAATACACATTTGGGATCTGTAGGGATCACATCATATGGGAACCAGCCTAGTACAGATTCCGCTGATGCATAAGAGTGCTAGCCTGGCTTTGAACGCTCCACCACGTCCGACAGCTGGGAGGTATGGTGGAACTTAACAGGGTTTGTCTAATGGGGAACTCAACGGAGAGCCAACGGGGAGCAGAAATGGTGCATGTATCCAGCCTATAGAAGGGAAATGGTGCAGCAAGTCGACACTTTGAGCGGGGCCTACGGTGTTGACTACCTTCTAAGAGAGGATGGTGTTGGTGTCACCTAGCCTGCAGCTCTACAGACATCTGTCAGTGAGGTACCCTGTGCCAGTGCCCAGGCAGAAGCTGAACTCAGACAGGAGTGGGCTCACAACCTGAGGGGGCATGGTGCACCTTGGGATTGGCAACCCAAGACGATGGCATCCACTATCCAGTGGGCAAACCTTTGCTTGGAGATAGTCTTTCCCTTCTGCTGGCCTCCGTAACAGACGAAGAGCTGGTCTGAGGTCTACGTATAGGCGCAGTGCAAGAACGGGACAGAGAAAAGCCAGGGCTGGGTCTGTCTCCTCAGGGGGCAGCAATTGCAGGTTCACCATCTGGTGCACATATCCAGGCCTCGATCTCAGGATGACGTGAGAGTCGGCCGGCTGGAATTACAGGCACAATCCGTTCCCTCTTGATGAAGGCCAAAGCAAGCAGGATAACTGTTTTCATAGACAGGATTTTTTACTCAGCTGCCTGCAATGGCTCAAGGGGAGGTCTCTGCAGTGCCGTCAGCACCAGAGAAAAGTCCCAAGAGGATAGTGAGAGGGGGCGAGGTGGATTCAGTCTCCTCGCACCCCTCAGGAACCTGATGATCAGGTCATGCTTCCCCATGGATTTTCCAACAAACTGCATAGTGATGTGCAGCAATGGAGGCAACATACACGTTGAGGGTGGATTGAGACAGCCTTTGCCCCAACCCATCTTGCAGAAATGACAGCACTGTGCTGATCAATATTCGGGTCTCAACTTGTTGAGAAGAACACCATTCAACAAACAGGCTCCACTGCAGAGCCTAAGCATGCTTTGTAGAGGGTGCTCTCGCAGAAGTGATGGTATCTACGACAGCTTGTGGTAGATCACCTAGAACCTCAGTCAGACATGGAGTATCCAGAGTCCTCTCTGAGAGAAATGGGTTCGAGAAGGGCTGTCGAGAGGAGCATCAGTTCGGGCAACCGAGGTTGGGCAAATAAGGGGCAACTAACAAGATCTGCTCCTCTTCCTCCCTAACTTTGCACAGTGTCTGTGCGATAAGGCTCACTGTGGAAAACGCATACTTGCATAGGCCCGGGGGCCAGCTGTGTGCCAGTGCATCCGTGCCGAGGGTCCCTTTGGTCAGGGAATGGAACAACTGGCAATTTGTACAAGTCTGGAGAGGCAAACAGATCTATCTGGTTATGAACAGCCACTGATGAAGTTTGAGTAGAGAATGAGGTGGACAAGCACCTGCGTGCAGGTAAGCCAGGTCTGGGTTCTCCAGGTCCGGGTGCGTCTCCTTCAGGTGGTTCCTGAATTCCATGGGGCCGTTGGTGGCGTAGCTGCACTTGGGACAGTTGTACATCTTCACTCCCTCATGCTTGCCTGTGTGCAGGATGTGCTTACGAATGTTCTCTGCGCAGTTCGATCTGACAATACAAACAACAACACATTTATTTACATTCACTAAACGCTGAACAGATGTTGTGTTTCCTTTCATATGAACGCAAAACCTCAATACTTGAGATATGTGTTAATGCTGAGAGTGAGAGACAGGTGTGCATGTTGAGTGAGAGACAGGTGTGCATGCTGAGAGTGAGAGACAGGTGTGCATGTTGAGTGAGAGACAGGTGTGCATGCTGAGAGTGAGAGACAGGTGTGCATGTTGAGTGAGAGACAGGTGTGCATGCTGAGAGTGAGAGACAGGTGTGCATGCTGAGAGTGAGAGACAGGTGTGCATGCTGTGAGTGAGAGACAGGTGTGCATGTTGAGTGAGAGACAGGTGTGCATGCTGAGAGAGTGAGACAGGTGTGCATGTTGAGAGAGTGAGACAGGTGTGCATGTTGAGTGAGAGACAGGTGTGCATGCTGAGAGAGTGAGACAGGTGTGCATGTTGAGTGAGAGACATGCTGAGAGTGAGACAGGTGTGCATGCTGAGAGTGAGACAGGTGTGCATGTTGAGTGAGAGACAGGTGTGCATGTTGAGTGAGAGACAGGTGTGCATGCTGAGAGTGAGAGACAGGTGTGCATGCTGAGAGTGAGAGACAGGTGTGCATGCTGTGAGTGAGAGACAGGTGTGCATGTTGAGTGAGAGACAGGTGTGCATGCTGAGAGAGTGAGACAGGTGTGCATGTTGAGAATGAGAGACAGGTGTGCATGTTGAGTGAGAGACAGGTGTGCATGCTGAGAGAGTGAGACAGGTGTGCATGTTGAGTGAGAGACAGGTGTGCATCCTGAGAGTGAGACAGGTGTGCATGTTGAGAGTGAGACAGGTGTACATGCTGAGAGTGAGACAGGTGTACCTGTAGTCGCACCAGGGGCAGCGGTAGGGCTTCTCGCCCGTGTGCACACGCTTGTGCCGCGTCAGGTGAGACTGTGTGGTGGAGGCGAAGCTGCACAGCTGACACTTGAAAGGCCGCTCGCCTGCAGCAAACACAGCACAGATGATTCTACTGTTCTACTGACACCTACTTACCTTGAGCTATGATAAATACTCAGATAAGACTTTCAGATTTAAAGGTGTAGTGTGTACATTTTATTCTGGACCTGTGTGTTAACACAGTGTGTACCTGTGTGCTGGAGAAGTAATGTGCACCTGTGTGCTGGTGTGTGTGTGTGCTGGTGTGTGTGTGTGATGTGTACCTGTGTGCTGGAGAAAGTAATGTGCACCTGTGTACTGGTGTGTGTGTGTGCTGGTGGTGTGTGTGTGATGTGTACCTGTGTGCTGGCGCCGGTGTTTGGTCAGAGCGTGACGAGTTCCTCCAGCAAACCCACAGAGATCACAGAGGAAAGACTTCTCTCCTGAAACACAGAGGATCAGAGACCAACAGGTTCATCACTTACACACATTACAGTTCTCTAAAATATGCAACAGACCGTACACACACTCACAGGTAAAGTGGCACGTGTGTGAGTACCTGTGTGTGTCCGGTGATGGTCCTTCATGGCAGAGAGGGTGAGGAAGGCGTAGTGGCACCGAGGGCCAGCTGCACTTGAAGGGTTTGTCTCCGGTGTGCAGCTTCATATGGTTATTCAGAGCCCATTTCTCACTGAAGTTGCGCTCACACAGATCACACTCAAACTTTCTAGAGAACAGAACACATGACCGATGAGCCTCATTCTGCCACAGCTCTAACTCACACATTTATAGAGCACTATTCTGCTGTTGCCATCTGTGTTTAGTGTGTGTGTTGGTGTGTGTGATCATGAGAAAGCTCCAGTTCTCCTCTATATCAGTGTCAGTGTTCCTGAACTCCTGAAACACCTCCACTGTAGTCTTGAGTTTCTACGGGAACGAACACGTCTCAATATTCCTCATTATAATAATTAATATGCAGAATAAAGGGGCGGGGCCTGGTTGAGTTAGTTAGTAGTGTGCTAAACTGGTGGTTATGGAAGGGGCGGGGCATTTCAGTAAACGCACTCGAAGTGCTCTGACCAATCAACCAATGCTGCTCCAGTCAGCCAATCAGAGCACAGTGTGCTTTCAGGAGGAGGGGCTTCATAGAGACAGGAAGTAAACAGAGCGTTACTGACAGACTGAGACGAGAGGAGCCGCAACAATGGAGAATATGAGGAAATAATCAACATTCAAGCAGGAAAACCTGATCTAGTAGAGCCTGAAACATCGAGACTGTGTTAAAGGGCAGAATATGTCCACTTTAAAGTTGAGGTATCTTCTCTTTTAATTTATGTATTTATGTATTTTTAGAAATTTTCTATCCAAAGTAATGTCACAGTTATGTAATGTGAATGGAAAACATCAAAATAGCCTATTGTAAAAGAATCCTCGGAATGCCTACAACCCTATGAATGTTGTGGGTCCATCTGTGTGTGTGTGTGTGTGAAAGAGAGAGAGTGTTCAGAACCTCTCTTTAGGTTGACCCAGTCCATGCTTTCCCAGTAGATGAGTGTTCAGGTGCTTCTTCATCACAAAGGCCCATCTGTAACAACAGCAGACACTAAACTCACACACCGACTCACATGGTCTCATGAGATTTGATGTGTAGGTTTTAAGGTTTACTTTTCTCTGTAAAACTGCTTTAAACATGTATTGTACAAACACACATTAAGCAATCATTCAGCTGAGAAAAATGTAAAGAAAATTAGTTTCCTGAACTCACCCACAGATGTCACACTTACACACACACAGGCACGCACACACACACACACACACACACACACACACACACACACACACACACACACACAACACACACACACACACACACACTCTCAGACACTCTCTCACACACTCTCTCTGTCACACACACACACACTCACCCACAGATGTGGCACTTGTACTCTCTCATGCCCAGGTGTCTCTTGACGTGGTTGCGTGCGTCTCCGAGCTGAGCGGTGGCAAAGTTACAAATCTTGCACATGAATGGTTTGGATCCTGTAGAGAAAGATAAAAGACACTGCATTTTCTTCACCATATTCAAAAATAATTTATTTAAACTTACATAAAACCAATATTAATTCATTACATTTATATAGCGTTTTTCTCTGCACTCAAAGCGCTTTACAAGGAAGGGGGAATCTCCTCAACCACCACCAGTGTGCAGCTCCAGCTGGATGATGCGACGGCAGCCATAGTGCGCCAGAACGCCCACCACACACCAGCTTACTGGAGAAGCCAATGGGTATAAATATATATATATATATACACACATGGGGATGATTATGACAGAGGCCACTGGGTAATTGACGGTTACCCCCCTACTCTTTCGTAAGACTCTTTTTTTTGTGTAAATCTGGGCCTCGGCTTTAACGTCTCGTCCGAAGGACGGTGCTCTTTGACAGTATAGTGTCCCCGTCACTATACTGGGACGTTAGGACCCACACAGACCACAGGGTGAGCGCCCCTGCTGGCCTCTCTAACACCTCTTCCAGCAGCAACCTGTTTTTTTTTCAAAAGATCTCCCATCTCAGGTACTAACCAGGCTCAGCCCTGCATAGCTTCAGTGGTCTTGGGCTACAGGGTGATATGGCTGCTGGCCATTTTGTCACAGAATGTTGTTTTATACTGATGTTATTAATTGCCATGCTCTCACTCGACCCTAATTTATGGGTCCCTCTCCTGAATCCAACACAAGTGCTCCACTGGCCACTAGAGGCGCTGCAGGAGAGACTCAATCCTATAGTCCCACATGTTAAACTTTACAGCAGAAAAAAACATGTTCATAATGATAACAAGACTGTTTATCATGGTGATGATGTGTAGCCTACAGGCTTCACACAGACAGTGAATGAGAGAGATCGGCAGAGCGCGTGCATTACCTGCGTCTGTCTTTGAAGTCGTGAAAAGCTTGTCGTGTCAAAGGGAAGCGAAATATTTGTCGCATCATCATTTTAACTTTCTTTTCATGGGTATTTTCCCATAAATGCGCGTCAGCAGCAGCGCTGGTCAGCATCCCACAGCACAAGGAAGCCGTGGGGAAATAAAATCAGTGAGCAATGCTATATTGGTCTCTAATAAGTGAAGCATCAGCTTCAGCGTTGCCCATGCGACACATTGCTGCTCAGCTGAGCCTTGAAAAGTTAAACCTCAAAGTTAAAAATAATTAGCGTCTTGCTTCATTACATCTCTTTTAATGAATCAATCAGCTTTTTTAAACGTGTTCGTTGAATGAACAGTTCAATGACTCGCTCAAAGTCCGTTGTCATAACAATATGCGCGCTCAGTGAAAGTCTTTCAATGCGCATACTGTAGATGCTGTTTAGTTTCGGTTACATTGGTTACTGAAAATGTCCTTGTTTTTGTCCACATCCTAAACTTTATTTATATAGCAACAAATACATATAAATTAAATAAATGGCGGTAATATCGCATATCGCGCTATTGAGCCACTCAACATTACCGCAAGGGAGATTCCATAACCGCGACAGCCCTACTGATGTATGTTCTATTGTTTGGGTTTAGTTAGTTGTGTGATGCTCTAAAGGCAGGTCATGATTGACAGCTGTGTCTGCGAATGAGTGTGCGGGAGCAGGAGGGTAGGCGGGACCCTCCTTCATCCTCATATTCATCCTCTTTCAAACTGATTCTGATTGTCCATTATTCTCAACGAGTCTCTTCACTATATTGCTCTAAAAAATACCAGAATACAATGATTCAGTCCTAATAATTAACAGTTATATGGAACTGTAATGCCATCAGTAAGTACTTACTGGAAAAAAAAACTACTTGCTTACCTTAGAATGTTTGTCAACCAATCAGAATCAAGCATTCATCAGCAAATACTTTTTTGGAGTGTGAGATCTGAGGCGTACATGTTTGAGAGCGATTCAGGGGAGCGAGTAAAGAGAGACGAGAGACTTGTACGAACCCTGTAGGTAGTTAAATGTAATCTGTTGCAAGCAAGTAAATGTTTTGATCAGATGGAGGGAGACGTACCTGTGTGAGTGCGGATGTGGGCCAGGAAGGCCATGGAGTTGCTGCTCTTGCACACTTTCCCACAGTACTTGCAGACACTCCCCTGGTTCTCCTGCCGCTCCCGGTTGATCTGCTCCGTGTCCTCCACCACATACTTGTTGACCTCCCTGAGCAGCTCCTCGTGCTTCTCCTTGATGTGCAGGAACAGGTCCTGCTCGGTGTGGCAGGGCTCGCTGCAGCGCACACACCTGAAGCTGGCGCCCCCGTCGGGCAGGTCCTCCATGCTGCCGTGCTCGTTGCGCAGGTGAGCCGCGCTGCTCAGGTGCTGCTGCAGGTTACTCTCACTGTAGAATGACTTCCCACACAGCAGGCAGTGGAAGTGCTTCTCCTTCGACGGATGCTTCATGGAGATGTGCACGTTCAGGCCGCCTCAAGCCATCGGGCTAGAGAACCCACAGTCCTCACAGCGGATGCGGGGAGTCGGTTTGGCCGGCTTTGTCTCGGGAGTTTCGGCTTCCTCATGGAAGCGCCTGTCATTTGTTCTCCGTCATGTGGGATCTTGTGCTCTGCTAATGTTTTTAAAGGAAAAATGCAACCGTCAAACTGTGCTCCTCTGAGGTATTTCTCACTGTCATCTCCTAAGTCTGCAGTTTCATCCTCATAAAACATGTTTTCCTCATCCATATCCTCCAGCGTTGAGTCTTTCTCAATCGTCGTTGACTGTATCTCATTCGATTTCATTGGATTAATTGGGGATTCTACCGTTGGATCAGTTGGGGATTCGTTCATTGGATTAGTTGGGGATTCTTCCGTTGGATCATTTGGGGATTCTACCAATGGATCAGTTGGGGATTCTACCGTTAGATCAGTTGGGGATTCGTTCATTGGATCAGTTGGGGATTCTTTCGTTGGATCAGTTGGGGATTCTTCCGTTGGATCAGTTGAGGATTCGTTCATTGGATCAGTTGGGGATTCTTCCGTTGGATCAGTTGGGGATTCTACCGTTGGATCAGTTGGGGATTCGTTCATTGGATTAGTTGGGGATTCTTCCGTTGGATCAGTTGGGGATTCTACTGTTGGATCAATTGGGGATTCTACCATTGGATTAATTGGGGATTCCTCCATTGGATCAGTTGGGGATTCTTCCATTGAATTAGTTGGCGATTCTTCTGTTGGATCAGTTGGGGATTCTTCCATTGGATTAGTTAGGGATTCTTCCTTTGGATTAGTTAGGAATTCTTCCATTGGATTATTTGGAGATTCTTCCATTGGATTAGTTGGGGATTCTTCCTTGTCTTTTGCTGTATTCTTCACAACAGATTGTTGTTCTCCATCCTGATCCTCAGGCATCTCTATCGAAGGCTCTGCATCTTCAGTCGTGTCCTGGATTCTCCTCCGATCCATTGACAGTCTCTGGCTTAGAGCTTTGCTTCGGTCTCTTCAGGTAACTCTCTCGCTTCTGCTTGTGTTTCTCAGTGGCCATGTGCCTGAACATCTCTCTGCGTGTCACGGTGTAGTAGCTGCACGCCAGACACACAAACTCAAAGTCTTTGGTGTGCTTGCGTCGCACATGGAGAGCAAGAGATGCCGCGGAGTGAGCGGGGAAGCCACACTGAGCACAGACGTTACCCAGATCAGACTTGCTTCTCTTGCACGGCACACTGGCCTCATCCACCTCATCGTCCTCAATCGTCATCTCGATCTCTGCTACTGTGTGTGCTTCCTCTGTTGTCTTAACTTGAGCAGACTGCTCAGAGTCCAGAAGAACTACACCGCTGTCGTCACCTCCGGCGGCTTGTATCTTGTTGAGGTGCTTCTTGGTCTCGCAGTGACGGTCCATGTCTCCTTTGGTAACACAGTAGTAGCTGCAGAGCTTGCAGACGAAGCTGTAGAGCCGGCTGTGCCTGCGCGGATGTGGACACTGAGGTTGGTGGCGTTGGACGCGACGAGTCCACAGTGTCTACAAACGGTCTCACTGGACGTCTTCGGTCTACCGCGCTTGCGTTTGTGAGGAGAGTCTTTCCTCGGCTGTTCCTCCTCCTGACCGTCATGCTCCCTTTGATCGGAGAGGATCACCAGGATCTTCTCCACACAGTCTTCGAACAGAGCGCTGGTGTGGTTCTGGTCGGCCAACCGCAGGTGGGCTTCCCTCGCAGAGGTGGCTCTGCATGGCCTCAGTGGTGCTGGTGTAGTAATGGCAGAGCCGGCAGTGGAAGCGGTGCTCCGGTGGGTGAACCGTCTTAATGTGCTGCGCTAACATGACGGAGCTGTTGGCAATGAAGTCGCATCGGTCACACTGATGCTTTGACCGGCCTTTAGTCCGAGATTCCTGAGTCTGTGACCGGGCTTCAGTCTTCTCTGTCTCTAATGAATGCTGGTTCTCCAGCATCTTCCGTTTGTGCTTCTCATGATCAGACTTGCTGTTTTGTTGCCTTTTAATATGGTTTTCTGGACTGCGTGCATCTGTGAATTCCTCTACACAAGTATTAGGCTTTGAATGTCCATCAATTCCACCACTTTATTGCTTTTCACTTGAGTGTCCGAATCCAAACTGCAGCTAGCTTGTGTTTCCGGGCCATCTGTACAGGTCTGGTTTGTGTCTTCCTCATCCTTCACTGATCTACATGAGATGGGCTCAACTAATTCCAGCAGGATCTGACTGGGATTGGCTCTTCCATCACCCTTGTGTGTGTGTTGGCTCTCGGTCTGTGTGTCCTCCTCTGACAGAGGTGCAGAGGCATCTCTTTCTTGTACCCGGGGTGTGTTTTGCGAAGAACTCAACCCTGTGTCGTTCTGTACGCCTCCCCTTATGAGAGTGTTTCCTCGATGAGTGAATTTTAAGTGCAGTTTTAGTTTTTGCAACAAAGTCGCAAAGTGAACAAACCAAAGCCTCGGTTGTTTGTGAAGAGCCATGTTCTTCAGAGCGGTCCTCACGCTCACTTTCCTCTACAACATGTCCAGAATCCCCAGACGCTTTATGTGCTGATGAAGCATCTCCCGAGCCAGTCTCATTGGGCTTTTCCTTAGATTGGCCCTTGTCCTTCAAAACTTCCTTTCCAGATCTTAACTTGCGTTTGGGATTGTCCATGTTGCTGTCGGTTCACATGCGATAATCACAAGGCTTCACATGAGGGATCCATGGACCTTTCTGTGAAAACAGTGCTATGAAAATTATTAATATGTATGTAAATAAAATAATGCTAATAATCCTTGTAAATTATTACACTGATTAATATTGTTTTTGTACAAGTTGAAACATATCTCATCTCATGCCGGGTTCAGACTACACAATATCAGCCTGATTTCTGCACGATCCGTCTGACGAAGTGTGCCGTGGTGATTTGTGAACGTCAATGAGCGTTAAGAAACAAGAATCAATCGTTTTATGCTGGACTGAATCTGAAATTATGTTTGTTTTTGCAACTTGTTCTGTTACTGCAATGTGTTTCTTTGTTTTTGTGTTGTGTTTGACTTTTGGCTGCTTAGTTAATAGTCAAAACTTAATATTCAAAAATATTATTGATCACCTGCATTGCCACTACTATACAAGAACTGAACTGAGCTTGATGATGACATCACGTTTTTTTCTAGAGTGGCTATATTTATATATAAATGAACTAAATTAATATTTTTTTTACCACAAAAAAGAAACTTACTTAAGCTGGACTGTAACACTAGTTTATTCTTGAAACAAACTTTGTTGCATTATTTCCCTGTTATCTCTGTATTCGCTGCTTTGAAACACTAGTGTATAAATAAAAAGTGTAAAAATAAATAAAGGTGACTTGAATTGATTAATAACTTTTCATTAGGTTTTTTAAATGGAATGCTTATTAACTAAACAAAATTTGAAACTATTTTATTTTCAAATTAAATTTCAAATTAAAGTTAAACAATAGTTAGATATTGAAACAAATATATATATATATATATATATATATATATATATATATATATATGGTATTTGGTTAAATAAGAAGGTACTTTTGGTTTTTAATCAAAATAATATCATAAATAATGAATAATTAGGTGTGTAACAACTCTCTGTCACAATACTAAATTCATCAATAATCAATATTATTGCAATAGTTCAAGATAAATTATAAAAGGTAACAAAAAATGTACTTTTGATTAAAATGCTAAATTTGCATTGTGTGTGCAAATGAATAGGTTGTGCTGAAACTCAAAGCAGGATACGGTGGCCGAGAGTCTCAACTGTGTGCAACTGAAGAAAACACATGCAAATAGAAGAAAACACATTCAAATTAAGGAAACATCTTCATCAGTTTCACTACACACGTGTGTCTCCAAATACTCACAATTTTGAGCGCATTTTTGTTTTTTGTTGTGAGTATTTGGAGCACACGTGTGTTGTGAAACTGATGAAGATGTTTTCTTAATTTGGGTCTGTTTTTTTTTTTTTTTTGCATATATTTTCTTCAGTTGAGGCACACTGATCTCTCTATCGACTCTCTATGGTTGAGCCCACAATGGCAGGACAATAGAGACTCCAGAATAACAATATTCATGATTCTGAAGCTGAAAACTTAATTTTTGTAGATGAATATGCTTGATCTCTGTCACTCACTGGATATATTTAATATAATAAAGGCCACTTTATACTGGTAACATCAAACATCTGCCATTATCAGTCCCACAAATATTCCCCCATTGTATTATTATACATTATATTCAACATTATATAGAAGTTTAATGTAGTACTGACACTAAAACTCTGAAAAAAACAAATTTCATGTCATTTTCATTTTTGAGAGAAATATACACAATATATAGTAACCATCCACAATACATATTGATGAATTTTTGCATTGTGATATATTGTTAAATGATATATTGTTGTTACCCCTATAAATAATTACACAACACATAAATGAGCACCTCATATTACCCAGTTGAACTCTTTTGATCTTTTAAATTAAATGACTAAAAAACACAGTCATCACTGAAGTGAAGCTGCTTTAACACTGCTTTTAATCTACATCATCTGAGTTCATACAGGTAAATACACTTTCTAAACATATAAAGCAGAAAAACTTTTAAGTCTAAACTCTTTTTCATATTGTATGTTCAGTAAGTTATTCCAGTCTAGTCTCTTTAATATAGCTTATCTTATATTAAGCTATAAACCTCTTCATACATAAGCACTCCAAATAATGAAATATTTACAATAAAACAGAAACTTGATGTAAAACTGCATTTATCATTCACTGTGCTATTCGACTAGCGCGTGCGCGCAATAATGTCGTTAATAAGAGTTTCACATTTACATGTTCTGAAAAAAAGTCGCTTCGTGAAAACTGTGCAAAAGCGTTAATCTGTAATATTAAACTTTAATTCGTTCTTTAGGCTATGTTTATATTTGCTCTCAGACATGAAACGGTTTCATTTTTACTTCCTGTTACCGTGCCTGTTGCTGACTGGCGTGAGTTTCGTCCAGTCAGAAGGCCAGTTTCCTGCGCTCGTCCAATGGGAACACGGGAAGGCGGGTCTTCGCGTGAGTACTGAAAAACGACGGCGGCACGGAGGCCCCAAAAGCGCATCAAATGCGACGTACAAATTCTTCACATTACACGCTACTAAGCGACGGGAACCGAGATAACATCCATATATCACGCTTCTAAATGTCAAACATGGGTTCGCGTTGTCAATAAAAGTTATGTTTGAATGTCGTTACCTGAAATCTCGCTCGTATTCTCTCACTTCGCGCGTTCTGCTCTTGGTCACAAACGGCGCACCGTAGTCTGCTAGCTGTTACGTCACATGGGCTCGAGCGCAGCCAGATCTTCTGATTGAAGGAGGAGATGGGAACCTCAAAGCGGTTCACGCGGATCACGTGCGCCAATCGGCGTGCCCGAACTCTTCAGTCAGCTTCGAAACACAGCAGGCTGGCGACCTCTGCTGGCCACACTGGCGCATCACTGCAGCGGAAACTCAACACAAACACAGCTTTACATTTGATGCAAATGTTTCCAGCGTAGGCTGATCTTTTAAATATAATTTAGACCCTGTAAAATGTGATTTCTTGTATTAATGTGTAGTCACATGTTCTGTGTGTTATTAGACTGGGCGTGGCAAACTTGACCAATCAGAAGTTAAATATCATCCTCATTTTTGTGTTATACACCAAAATAAACTTACATTACAAAAACTGACCCGAGATCAGGTAAATATTAGCACCATCTAGCGGTGAACCATTTTGATTTTTTTAAGCCCGCCCCTAGGATTATGCATAGACAGTAAAAAAAATGGACAGAGCGATCTCATTGGAACTCCATTGAGACGATTCGAAGCCCGTTTTTGGCGATTTTTTAGCACTTCCGTCCCTGACGCGCAGACTCAAACAGAGCTTGACTACGTAGATGTGACGTGAGCAAACCGTCTGTAGCGGTGGAAGGGTACATGACCATCTAGTGAATATTAGTTTCTGTTCCTCTCAATTCCGATTTCGTTTTAACTCCTACGGTGGCCATAGTCCAAAATTAACATGGCTTCCAGATCGACCTCTGTCAATGAATATTCCTTCAAGTGATGAGGTTATTTTAGAAAACTAGAAAACTCCAGGCAACCTGTAACCCGTGTTTTTCCAACCTAAGTGCGCTGGAACGGCAGTTGAACCCTTGACTGTCCCAGATGGATTATAAGGCGCACCTTCAATGAATAACCTATTTATTTTAGAACACGTAACTTACATTCGCGGCCTGACTCATATGAGTATTCATGTGCGGCGGCTCGCTGACAGCAACATCTGACTGTTCTGAATGAGACGACCCGGTTACTGTGAATGGGGAGCGCTTTATGAACATTCTGCCGCGCAAGCAGCGCCGGGAACAGTGTGTTTGTTAAGAGTGAGCGCTCGGAGTGCGGAGACACACATAACCTGATTTATACGAGGTTGAACTGGCCGTGTGACAAAGCGGGCAGAAGATGGACACGAGCGCGAGTTCACGCGGAAATAACGCAGAGCGTTGTTAACTAATTGATCCATATATAAGGCACTCCGGATTATAAGGCGAACTGTCGGCTTTTAAGTGCACCTTATAGTGCGGAAAATGCGGTATCAGTCTCAAGCAATCCCCTCTTCACATTCGACACGGTGCCACGCGAAAGGCGAAGCTTGAATTAACGGGTATGTCCCTCTTTGGCTAATGTACTTTCAAGATAGAGGGGCAACATGGCGACCGACACTAGAACCCCTTACCCGTATGTATTTTAAATGGCATATTATACACTTACGAGAATACTTTATTACTTGAACGAAGTAAATATACATTAATAAGCACATATATATTTTTGAAAGAACTAAGTGTTTTTAGCTAAGAATAAACTCAAAAAGTTACACACTGTAGCTTTAAGAATAATAATATAATATGGAAATTCCAGAACTGTCAGTGAGCTGACTCTACTGCACAGTGAATATGGTTATCACTGAATAAACCGCTAAATATCAGTTTGGCTTTAATACTGATTTTCCAAGATTTAATAAGCAAGAACAAACCTGGTGTCCTCCAGCAACAAAGCACTTGAATACGACGTTGACTTGGTGATTAGATGAACTCATATAAAACCTCATTAAAAGCTTGACCACGACCCTGTGAGTCAGAGGAGGAGACGCCTTTAACCTCCATCAGTATAAGAGGGATATTTACTCAAAGATGCATTTCATATTTATGTTCAAAAATAATGAATTAGGGAAAGTAAGCATCATGGCACAGTATGTAAGTTTTGCCACCAGAGGTCGCTGAATACAAAACAATAACAAAGGCGTAGCTTAATGACGGCATAAAGAAGTGACACATTCGCGTTCGCTGTGGAAAAAAAAATTGATTTGTTTTTTAAATAAACCATCACGCATTATTTGCGCGTCAAAGTTGTGTTTTGAAAAACACGCCCACGTAACACACTCACCCTTAAATTAATAAATAGTAGGAATTAGATGGTCTCACCTCATACAGTAGACTACGGTTTATTCTATTCAAATGCAAGATAAAGCATCAGAAATGCCGTTCTCCTTATCACGGATGTCCCGGTGTCCAATCCTAAAGTTTGTAAAAACAAACTCTAATGCATCAGTTGTCATTTTTATTTTTCAATCCAATTAATGGAAACATCAGACTGTTGAAGAGACAAGAGGTGAGCGCCTCTTCTAATACTGGAGTGGCCTTGCAGATGCTTATTCAATCTGCACGACTGTACCCAACAATACCCGAGAATCGACGAGCTCGTGGCGTGACAATTTACCATCCTCTGAAAGGTTGCTGTTGTGTTTCGTACAGTTTAATGTAGGAAATGCTCTGTTGTTACGAACGGCAGAAACCTTTCAGATCTTGGTAACGAAAGCAGCATTTCCTACAGGATCCACGCAGTGCTGCATTAGGGCCTGTTCACATATTCGCGCTCTTTTCCACGCTCAGGTTTGTTATTTCGAATGTAGACAGCACAGTAGGTCACGTGACAAGAACCAACTGGAGCGCAACCAACCCTAGCACTTTGGAAAAAGGAGAATGTGGCGCGCCCAACGTTTCTACACGTTTTTAGGTGCTGTAAATCCGGCCTAGACGGAATGGATAACTACGCATCTAGAATCTTTCAAACCGTGTGAGCTCCAGGGACACAAGTTTGACTCTGAGCTGGTATTGTCCAGCATGAAGGAGCTCATTTCTCAGGACTTACCCGATACGCGTGATGTTTAATGGCCAACAAATCACCAACATCGATGTCTATCAATGAAGTATTAGAAGTAACATCACAAAACACATACTGTACGTCTGAAAAATATGAGTAATGTTGCTAAAACATACAGAATTAAACTGCAAAAGAAGTAAAATACAGAAGTAAACTGCTACACTGGTTAAAAAAAAACTGGTGATTTCTCTGGATTTAAACATTGTAGGAAACATTTGGGATAGTGTACACAAGTCAGCAAAATATATAAAACTGTTCTAGTGTTTTTTTGGGCATTTTAATCAGTAAATCTGACATTTGTGCCTTTAAAGCCAGTCTGCACTTATAGGTGGTTTTAACAACAGCTTCTAAATATGACAAGGCTCAAATTACAGTGCTTTGTCAAAAGGAACATTAGGCATGAAATAATTCCTAATTGTAAACCAACACTTTGTAAACATGCATTCATAGCAGGCTTATTACAGAATGAATTGCTCAGCCTTTTTCTTTTTCTTTACAGATTTGTCTCATATGTGCAGAGATTTCTCTGTGGTAATAATAATGATTATTTGTAATTATTATGAGATTCCCTGATCTTCACATTGTCTGCGAGGAAAATAAGTGTTGGCTTTATAGTGCAGCCGCCTCAGCTGTGAATGATTCAGTGCCCCAAAGGTTAATTTTCAATTTGCACAGTGAAAGGTTACCATTACAATTTGACCTCCAAATTGTATCTCCTTGTTAATGAACTATCATTTCATTTTCGCTCCTTTTGTCATTAAGATTGCTGTGACTACCATCTGTTTATTATTTAGCTCATACATGAATACACAGAGGCAGTAAAGCTGTGAAGCAGCTCTAAAAGAAAATAGAGTCTTTGCAGAGGACAAGTCTGGTTCTTGTGTTCTTGGATCAGTGCCGATGCCTCATCGTGTCGACTGAGGCCTTCACAGGAGAGAGTCTGACTACATCATGTGTTGTGGTCGTGTCTAGACGCAGGTCCACCATCTGATCTGGATACGGCCCAGATACGGCTGACTACATCATGTGTTGTGGTCGTGTCTAGACGCAGGTCCACCATCTGATCTGGATACGGCCCAGATCCGGCTGACTACATCATGTGTTGTGGTCGTGTCTAGGCGCAGGTCCTCCATCTGATCTGGATACGGCCCGGATCCGGCTGACTACATCATGTGTTGTGGTCGTGTCTAGGCGCAGGTCCATCATCTGATCTGGATACGGCCCAGATTCGGCTGACTACATCATGTGTTGTGGTCGTGTCTAGGCGCAGGTCCTCCATCTGATCTGGATACGGCCCAGATCCGGCTGACTACATCATGTGTTGTGGTCGTGTCTCAGGCGCAGGTCCTCCATCTGATCTGGATACGGCCCAGATCCGGCTGACTACATCATGTGTTGTGGTCGTGTCTAGGCACAGGTCCTCCATCTGATCTGGATACGGCCCAGATCCGGCTGACTACATCATGTGTTGTGGTCGTGTCTAGACGCAGGTCCTTCATCTGATCTGGATACGGCCCAGATTCGGCTGACTACATCATGTGTTGTGGTCGTGTCTAGGCGCAGGTCCTCCATCTGATCTGGATACGGCCCAGATCCGGCTGACTACATCATGTGTTGTGGTCGTGTCTAGACGCAGGTCCATCCATCTGATCTGGATACGGCCCAGATCCGGCTGACTACATCATGTGTTGTGGTCGTGTCTAGGCGCAGGTCCTCCATCTGATCTGGATACGGCCCAGATCCGGCTGACTACATCATGCCTGTTTGTGGTCGGTGTCTTCAGCGCAGGTCCGCCATCATCTGATACTTGGATACGGCCCAGGTACTGGCTGAGTACATCATGTGTTGTGGTCGTGTCTTAGGACGCAGGTCCTCCATTCTGATCTGGATACGGCCCAGATACGGCTGACTACATCATGTGTTGTGCAGTCGTGTCTTAGGCGCAGGTCCATCCATACTGATCTGGATCCTAGAGGCCCAGGTCTGGCTGAGTACATCATGTGTTGTGGTCGTGTCTAGACGCAGGTCCTCAGTCTGATCTGGATCCAACAGGTGGGCTAACTGTACCATCATGTGTTGTGGTCGTGTACAGACGCAGGTCCATCCAGTCTGATCTGGATACGGCCCGGATACGGCTGACTATCATCATGTGTTGTGGTCGTGTCTAGACGCAGGTCCTCCATCTGATCTGGATACGGCCCAGATCCGGCTGACTACATCATGTGTTGTGGTCGTGTCTAGGCGCAGGTCCTCCATCTGATCTGGATACGGCCCAGATCCGGCTGACTACATCATGTGTTGTGGTCGTGTCTAGGCGCAGGTCCTCCATCTGATCTGGATACGGCCCAGATCCGGCTGACTACATCATGTGTTGTGGTCGTGTCTAGGCGCAGGTCCTCCATCTGATCTGGATACGGCCCGGATCCGGCTGACTACATCATGTGTTGTGGTCGTGTCTAGGCGCAGGTCCTCCATCTGATCTGGATACGGCCGGATCCGGCTGACTACATCATGTGTTGTGGTCGTGTCTAGGCGCAGGTCCTCCATCTGATCTGGATACGGCCCGGATCCGGCTGACTACATCATGTGTTGTGGTCGTGTCTAGGCGCAGGTCCTCCATCTGATCTGGATACGGCCCTGGATCCGGCTGACTACATCATGTGTTGTGGTCGTGTCTAGGCGCAGGTCCTCCATCTGATCTGGATACGGCCCGGATCCGGCTGACTACATCATGTGTTGTGGTCGTGTCTAGGCGCAGGTCCTCCATCTGATCTGGATACGGCCCAGATCCGGCTGACTACATCATGTGTTGTGGTCGTGTCTAGGCGCAGGTCCTCCATCTGATCTGGATACGGCCCAGATACGGCTGACTACATCATGTGTTGTGGTCGTGTCTAGGTGCAGGTCCTCCATCTGATCTGGATACGGCCCGGATCCGGCTGACTACATCATGTGTTGTGGTTGTGTCTAGGCGCAGGTCCTCCATCTGATCTGGATACGGCCCAGATACGGCTGACTACATCATGTGTTGTGGTCGTGTCTAGGTCGCAGGTCCTCCATCTGATCTGGATACGGCCGCAGATCCGGCTGACTACATCATGTGTTGTGGTCGTGTCTAGGCGCAGGTCCTCCATCTGATCTGGATACGGCCCAGATACGGCTGACTATATCATGTGTTGTGGTCGTGCTCTAGGTGCAGGTCCTCCATCTGATCTGGATACGGCCCAGATCCGGCTGACTACATCATGTGTTGTGGTCGTGTCTAGACGCAGGTCCATCATCTGATCTGGATACGGCCCAGATACCGGCTGACTACATCATGTGTTGTGGTCGTGTCTAAACGCAGGTCCATCATCTGATCTGGATACGGCCCAGGTCTGGCTGAGTACCGTAAACCTCGGGATAAACTGAAAGACTAACATTAGAATAGATGCACTTCTTCCTATGATATAATGAGTACATCTAGTGTCATAGGAAATGTTCCCAATTCTAATTTAGAGCTAATTTAGTTCCCAGACCTAATTTATTAATTCAAACAATAATTTAACAATAGTTTATAGTCTAACAATAGTCTAACAATAATTTAATTGATTTCAATAATATACATTGATAATGTTCTATGTGAATGCCTGGTTGTAGAGATGTGTTTTTAGTTTAAGCTGACAGAGTGTGTCTGCTTCTCGAACAATGTTAGGAAGACTATTCCAGAGTTACGTGCTAAATAGGAAAAGGATCTACCACCAGCAGTCGATTTTGATATTCTAGGTATTATTACTAACTCGCCAGAATTTTGAGATCGCAATAGACGTGAAGGACTTTAATGCTTTAAGAGTAACAACTAACACGTCATAACAAAACTAACATGCTTCCTAATGATATCTCCCAAGGTTAGGATGTACAGAGTGAAAAGCAAGAGCCCTATTACTGAGCCCTGCAGTACCGTGCGACCTCTGACATATATAGCAATTGTAAGTCGTTTTGGATAAAAGCATTTGCTAAATTAATAAATGTAAATGTAAATACTGAAATTGTAAGTGTTTTTTTTTAAGAGTAACATGATGATATTTTAACTTATTGTAATTATGACTAGCTTGTAACATGATATGCTTCCCCAACAGTGTTTAAATCTATTGGACCAACATAAACAGCATTTTAGGTGGCATTACTTTATGAGTTTTCTTGATGGGACAGTTAAAATAGAATGAAATGAACAACAAAAACTGCTATGATAAATGTATATATAGGCCTACTTAAAGCTATCTCTGTAAGTGAGGGGAAAATGCACATGTGGGAGAAATGGGAAGAAAACAGTATTGATATTAGCTATATAAATGATTGTTAACTGTAAACAAAATCTATAGGCCATCTATCTTTCACACAGGGAGCAGTCAGGACTGTGATGGTTCATGTTAGAGACAATGATCCCTCCTCTCAAATGCATTGACAAACGCACATGATTAGTTGGGCTGGCTAAGCAGTTGCTGCAGCATTTATTGACAGCAAGGGAATCTGCTGTGGTAATTTGAGTCATTGATGTCACGATGTTCAATCACATTGACCTGTCACTGAAATTCAGACTGCATAATTTCATCTATTCATCCACACATCCATCCACCATCCATCCGTACTCAAAAATATCTGTTCCTAACATTTCCCTTCTTAGCAGTGGCATGTATTGTACTAATGAAATAGAATTAGAGAAGTTCGATCTTCTACACACACACACAGACACACACACACAAATACTTACCGATTGCCTCGTTTCTGTAAATCTGTTTTTATTAATGCAACACTTCGTCAACACACACTTGCACCATCTGCTGGTGAGGTCGACTAACAGCAGATGAATGTTTTTGAACCACTGAATTGGCTTTATACACAGCTGCACTACTTCCTGAACTTAAGCCAGCTCCTTGTTTCCTGTCTGCCATTATTGGCCAATCTTGATTAATTCAGGTGTGTCTGATTATTGTTGCCATGACTACTGAGGTCACACACACCTGAACTAATCCATTTTTCCAATAATGGCAGACAGGAAACAAGGGCTGCTTTCCAGTCCACTTTTAGACACGCACTTGCGAACTTCCCTAAGCACTTCCCCTCGGGAGAATCCCTGCCGCCATTTTGAAGTGCGTTCCACTTTCGTGAAGTGAACGAGGGAAGTTTATATGGACAGACACTCGTTCCTCTCGATGTAGCCCGAGGGAGCGAGTCTACTTCATATGTGCACTTCAGGCATCTATATATCCCACAATGCAGTACGATCTGAGACGTAACCACAGATCGTCTAATCACCACCACAACAAACACTCTATGACATATTAATTATAATTTATTTATTTATTTTAAAATATCCCAGACACACCTATATACATGTGGATGCTGCATTAAACAAATTCATAAAGGGGAAAAAAGTAAATAATAAATAAACCCAAAGCTGATTCAAAGTGATCAAGGGCTTAGGACGTTCCAGTTCAGCTCATTTCCGGTTTCCGCCAGTAGTGGGCACTCGTGCAACGTTAGCAATGATGTACATCCGAATGAACGAGACGGAGGGAAGTTAGCGATTGAAGGGCATGGCAATTTTGGACTGGAATGCAGCAAAGGAGCTGGCTTAAGTTCAGGAAGTAGTGCAGCTGTGCATAAAGCCAATTTGAACCACAATTTGAACCTCTGAATTTGTAAAAGCAAATTTGTAAAGCAAAATAAAATGGACTGAAAATTGTCGAATATTGAAGGTTGTATTTTAAACAGAATGTATATTTTGGAAGTGAAATCTGAAAGGTGAATATGGATTATTGTGAGAAATGTTTTGAATTGAAATATTCACAGCTTAGTCAACAATTGTATCCCTTTAAACTCATCTTTGATCACCAAAATTACATATTTAAACGTAAAAAATTCTTCATGCCTTGAAATATCTTGACTGTAACTCGAAACCCTTGCCTCATTTAGTATGTGCGGTTCTATGAATATGCAAATGAGCCCTGCCTCCACTCACCCACTCACTCAGAGATCCACTGGTTGATGATCACGCGTTGATCTGATTAGTTACAAGGTGGTTTGTGACGTCAGAAACACCAGCGATTTTTTGAGACAATCTTCACTGCAGTTTTAAGGAGAAATTGCAATTCTTTAAGCAATGAACAATTGAACAAGTTTTTGTTTCAAAAACGTTTGCCATCATTTTACTTCCGTTTAGATGTAACAAAATGTACTTTGTAATGTGATGCACTTTGTAACAATCTTAAAGGCTCACGGAAGGAGGCAGGAACCGGCGAACGTTCAAAAAACGTAATAATAATAAACAAACAACAAAACAAAAGCGGCAGCCCCTCAAGGACAACTGCCGCGTATAAACAAAACACAACATAAATAGTCCAGGCTTGGTCCTCTCTTGTCCTTCACTGTCACCACTCCTCCTTATATTCTTCCAGAGCTCCTTCATGAAACTCGAGGCCTCATAAACACCGGCCTCACTCCGTTCTCACAGTTCTCAGCTCCGCCTTGCTTGCCACATACTTTTGCCTAATTCGCCTAATAGACATTGATGAGTTCCATCTATTTAGAATAGTTCTGTAAATATATGATGACAGAGACCATCTCCTGCAATTGACCCCTGATAATCTCCTATATCTCTATTAGAGGGGTGAAAGCTGAGTTAAACGGATACAAGTTTAAAGGTTTATTCCATCCACTCTGATCTCTCTTAACCCTCTAGGTGCTATGTGTCAGAGTTCACCCCACAAGATGCGTCACTGAATAAAACGGCCGATTTTGTCAAATTGGGTGTCAAATTTCTATTCACATCCCCTCCACTGGTATGGCAGACATGTCATACTTCATCCCTGACTCCAAAAAACGTCATGTTTCTATACAAAATGTTCGAGTTACAGCACACTGAATCAGTGTGATCAAAAGCGGAGATAGTGTGAAGTGAAGCCATTTCATCGAGTCTCTGCTGATTGCGGCGATAGTATTGTGGTGGTAGAACTTTGTTTATTATCACTGGGTATGTTAGACTAGGGTCGAAGTATTCATAGTACATGAAGGCAGGGTGGGAGTCTCAAGCAGTATGCATACTTGACGTGCGCAAGCGCGAGGACATCTGGCTGCTATCGTGCTGCTCCTATCATCACTGATGAGCTGTGCTTTGCCCTAACGAGTCATCTCTTTGAACTAAACAGCTCTTGTCTGACTTGTGTTTGTGTGCCATATAAATAATATAAGCCCCATACATGGAATCAGAGTGCCTACTGCATCGTAGGAAATGGAAAATCTCCACAGCAAAAGGCTAAACACTACATGCATATGGTTTGTTTTACCATTTATTAGTAATGATTTGCACAGTTTGGTTATTATTTACTATATACCTGAGCATTCAGTATTGTGCCATATAGCACACAGAAGGTGATGGACATTTTGGGGGGAAGAAGTGCTGCATTTTATCATTTAAACATGTGACTTTTCATGAAAATTCTATAATTCCAAGATTTCTGCCACTATATGACGTCATAATATGCAAATTAGATGGGGAAATTTAATCCCTACATAAACTTTGGGTCATGCTTACATTTTTCTTAATTTACAAAAAGTATCTATCTTGTTTCACTTTTAAGATATTGTCTTTTGAAATTAAGATGTCAAAATCTAAAGTTTTTGGAAAAAACCTCTGGCGCCTAAAGGGTTAAAACTGTGAAAGCCATTCAGTAACATACAATGGTAAAAACGGCATATATTCTCTGTGTTCAGACAGCAGTGAGATGCTCATTATCCTCGGCGCAGACACGTCTGCTTCTAAACACTAGCTCAGACAATGATATTTGAAGGCTTCCGTTCCTCACAACTGTGGAAATCAGAGTATTTTACATCTGCGCTGTCTCACATCCAGCTGTCAGTCAGCACTGCAGTGAGAGCGGCGGGGATGCAGTGGGAAAATAGGCGACACCTAGAACCCTATTCATGTCATACAGTAAAGAAAAAGGGGCAGTTTTCCATGTCCTCTCCATTGCAACAACCATCAATTTAGCTCTGTGGTGGCCGGATGCAGGCCTGCCGGCCCAGCTGTGTTTGACACAGTTTATCTGCTCTACTGAAGCATATCATTTTTTTATTATTAACCTCACACTCCAAAATAAAGTGTCTTTTCACAATAAAGATGTGAAAATACAGTGCAGTCGAGTTTGAAGCTAAGCGATCCGTCTCTTTGCCATGTCTCTCTGTCCCTTCATGACTTCTGTGAAGTACCATACAAAAACAAAACCAAAACAAATCTAGATCACACAACTCAATATCTTCATTCCACACACTTCTGTGCTGTTACGACTGCCTGTGCAATAAATTAAACCCATTTACTGATCTGTGGTATGTATGTATATTGATGCTTGTCTAATTTAATTTCACACAAATTTAATTTGAGATTATGTACTCAGTCACCAAGGATGGCTGCCAAGGGGGAGAAATAAAATTGGATTATAATTGATTGAATTCTACATTACAGAGAGAATCAGGCAAAGATCAGGGTTCTCATGTAAACATTGCATATTCAGAAACAGTGTGCATTACAAAAGAAAGTGTAGACCATTTCTCATGCGCACATCCAGATTTATAGTTGTAAATTTGGCAAGAAACCATTTAGGTTATACGTAACGCTAGTTCCCTTAAGTGTGAAGTAGATGCTGTGTAACTTCTACACACTGCAATGTTTCCATATAGGTCACAATGAAGTGCATGTGTGTATTTGAATTTGTTAAACAAACACATCTCTTAAAAGGGCAGACTTTCTTCAGCTGATCAGAAGGGGCAATAGTAAAAAGAAATCATGATAATGTCACTGACTGATAAACCAAGTGACATAATCAAGTCAGTGTGTGACCAGGAATATGTCATTAACCAATTGCTAAAGACCAAAGACGATTGAAAAACTCTTTTGACCAAGGGCTCGTGCTTGTACGGACAGCGCAAAGGCCTTATTAGCTTTCACTGGGTGATAAATAACAGTACATAGCACACTACATACAGCTGTATTTCAAAAGTTCATAGCTTGAAAAAAGATTAAAAAGTAGGGCTGTCAAACGATTAATCGTGATTAATCGCATCCAAAATAAAAGTTTGTGTTTACATAGTATATGTGGGTGCACTGTGTATAATTATTTTGTATATATATATATATAAATAATATTTCATATTTCATGGGTTTCATCCAGAGCTGATCTCACATGCAGCACGATCAGGGTAATGTTCTTTCAGAAGGACAATGTCTGACCATGATCATGTGTACACACTGCCATACTGATCGCAGGTTCAGCCGACGTCAGACACGCATGCATTGACACAAAGTCCAATTCTAGAACCAAAAATGTGTCCGCTTTTGTGACAACAGATCACTCTTATCCTCAGTTGACTCACAGCCCCAGGTCTTTTTGAAAAGCTTGAGGACAATATCCTGATGCTGTGCTGCTCTGAGTGGAGAATCGAGAAGATAAATCATGATGTGAATATTCTGAAGCCTTAATGTTATCAGAGCCACACTCCGAAAAAGTCTGAGGAGCCACGGACAACCTGAACTGGAGGAGGCGAAACTGATACGTGAAGAAAACACCCGTGAAAACACTTTTGTAACATTCTATACTTTATAAAAGTTAGGGTTTGGGTTTTTTATTTAGGAAAAATTCTTGCTGTCCTTCTTCAGCATTAGAAAATAGAGACTGTAAACTCCAGATACTCTCTGAAGAAGATGAACCTCTTCTATTGCTTTTTTCCCCAAAACAGAATACATTTCTTGAATTATATGGGGCTTTTGTTTTCTGAACAGAAACTGGCAACAGGCAAACTGGGGAGTGAAACATTTCAATGGTCTATAGTCATCAACTGAATGGGAACTTGCTGTCGAACTGTCGTTTGCTGCCCAAGTGGTCGTTTTGGCATAAACAGACTTCTCTCAATGTCTACATGGGCGTGTTTTCTGAGGTGGCTGTGAACAAGGTCTTTAGTCCCTCTGAGGGAAGCTGAGCTCAAACACATTCGTTTACAAGCTGTTCTGCTGGGACAATCAAAATCAGACAAACTCAAATGCATCACCATAAAGTCCTGATGACAGGCTTAAATCTTGGTTAACGTGACAGCCCAAATGGCGTTCCACAGCAACCATTCCTTACGTGCTGCATCTCTCTGAGCATGTGATGTGCTTGGTAGTCCTTTGCTGCTAGTCTGATCTCTGATGAGCTGAAGCTCCCAAACAGCCAATGCATCCAATGGAGCAGCGTCATACAAGTCTCTCATAAAGTGTGCTTGGTAGGCTTGAAAGACTTGCCAGGGTGTGCCGGCTCACACTGCATGATCAGAAGCCATGTACGCATGTAGATCGAGGGTAAAAGGAGGTGTGGTCATGTAGTCTACAAGAAACAGACATCTTCCGAACCTTAGACTTGGACTCATCTGCTCATTTGAGGAGCAGTTTTTCCACCAATGAGGTGTGTGCAAGGTGGAAGACATTTCCTAAATGTCATTTGCCACTTCAAATTTGCTAGACAAACACACTGAGGCTATCATGCATTGAAGAAAATAATAAAATCTGAAATGCATGAAGCTAGAATAAAATGTTTTGGTGTTGTTAAAACCTGATGCTCTGGTCTTTCTTTTTGATATATTTTGACTATTTTAAAAAAATTAAGTGAAGTGTATGACAAGACATACTCAAGTTCAAGGCCTTTATTTTGCCAGAACGACCCACATCGCCTGGAATTCATTTTGGTGAATTGGTAGCCTGGCTAACGCCAGACCAAATTCTCGTTGAGACTTGGGTCTGGGAACCACATGCACAATTTCTTGTATTTGAGGCGTGGTTTACGAATGCCCGCGCCGTTTATTGAGTGCTAAGAATGTCTATCAAATGCACCTGTACAGCTCATAGCCAATCGTTTCAATTAGAACACGAGTATTAAGTACAGTTTAACATAGAAGTTGAAGTTGTTATTTGCACTGGAAATTGTTTGCGCTTGTACTTCACAAGTTAAAAAAAATAAACATTTAATTTAATGACTAAAGTGTCAACAACTTTAATCGGGTACGTGTCCACAGCTGAAAGTTATGCTACTAAAGCAGTAGCTGTATACTGATATTGAAAAGCAACACAACTTAGTGGCACTGTGACAACCACAGTAGGTCGTCTACAGGCATAATTGCCATATTATATTAATAAATACCACTTACCATTTATAAGCTAAATGGACTTCATCGACGACGATGCCTAGCAGGTTGGTACTACACAACTCCGTGGCTAACATGTCTTGCCACTTTGCGCTCATCCAGGCCTCGGGACTGCCGAACTGAAGTTGGTATCAACAATTCTTTATCACATTTTCTTTCTCGAGCTGAGCGGCAGATATTCCAAGGTTGACCAACTCCTGTACTGATCCTCCATTAGGGCGATTAATGGCGAGACAACAATAACGACTGTGGTCTCGTGAAGTTTAACGCCAAAAGCGGCTCTTTTTTCAAATAAACTTGCATTCTAAACTACTTAACTACTTAAAACAATATAAGGCTGCATCAAAAGGTAGTTTTGCGTCTGCTGCCATGTTAAATCCATAGATATAAACAAACTGCAGTGTGTGGCATAGATGTCATCATCGTCTTGCTGCTCCCTCCCCGTTCTGTGATTGGTTCCCTAAATGAGGCGAAAATCTGACCATGGTCTCCAGACTGCCTTTCAGCGTGAATAAAATCGCACTGCGGTAAGGCAGTATGGGGAAACCCAGACTAGTGAATTGGCTCACACAAGACAATACAACATAACATATACAATAATGAGAACAAATACTTTGATTACTACTAATAAATAGTGATAAAACTAATCAGACAAAATGCTAGTGTGTTTAGTGACCCTGAGAAGAAGTAGGGCGTACTACTCAGGCGACTACTCAGAATTTGTCCTCAGCACTCAACCCATCCAAGTTAGTGCACACAAATTAGGAGTAGAGAGAAATTAACACACACACACATACCCGAAGCATTGGGCAGCCATTGACTGAGGTGCACGGGAAGGATGGGGGTCAGCCCAACTGTTGCCTTTTCAAACAAAGAAAAAAGGCAACAGTTGGAAGGAACCCCATCAGGTGGCAGAGATGGAGAATAAACCTAAGGAGAAACCAGGATCAGTCCGGGACCAGTTCTCCTCTGGATCGGTTCTCTCTAACCACTGGAAATCTACTGGATTCTCATTCCTAAGACTCAGATGTTTAAATTCAGCAATCTACTGACATCAGCAGTCTCCAAACCTGCAAACTTTTGCAATTAATCAAACATAAAGTTTTATGAATAAGGCCCTATAACACGTCTTCCTCTGTGCACGCTCTATGTTGTGGTGAGACGTCTCTCTAGTCAGCACTGGCATAATGTGCAGTTTGTGTTCCTTCTGCCACACTCTGTCCATCCTGTTCCCAATATGCACCAGTTGAAGCAGTGTAATAACTGGAATTAAGCTCTTGCTGATGATTCTGATGTGCTGCACGAAATGTCAGCCAAACCCAATGTCTCCACACCATAATCTTCCACAACAGCTTCTTCATCTGACGCCACCTTCATTTCACATTCGTCACTGTGTATCACAACATGTGCAAAACGGCCCAAGTGTGAAGATTCTCTAAATGTGTCTGTACAATAATTCTGCCATACTGTACTAAAGTTGTCAGCCAGCACCAGCATTTTGGATCAATTTCACAAAACTTCCATGGTCCCTGGAATAGTTTTCTGTATGTATATCTGAATATACAAAATGTTCAAAGAAAAAAAAATAGTGCCTCTGCTTTCAAACAAACAAACATTTTTAACAAAAAGCTGAGAAAATCACATTTTTGACAAGGACTTTGATCGGATTCAGAACAGCGATCAAATCCTGAAATGTCTTCATGGGTTCGGCATCTCATTCAGTAACATTAGGCAGCTTTGATTTATATGCTATTGTTTCGATCACCAGCTGGAGTGCCCTTGAGAGCCACCAGAGGGCACTCCACAACAGACTATTGTCATTCCCTCACAAACTACATCTCCCATAATCCTCTGCCTGGACTCATCTGCACTCATTGTTTTCACCTGTCTCATCTTCTTGAATCCGCCCACCTCTGGAACATACTGCTCTGAGACACAACAGTTGAGGACCCAAATGCAGTTTTATTGGACAGAGGGTAATCCAAAGTCATAATGCAGAAAACAGGAAAGAGGCCATAAACACAGGATAATCAATCCAAACAATAACAGGATCACAGGGACATGAGCAAAAGGGAAAAAGGACAGGCAGAGATCAAAACCAAGAACACAGGAATAACAGACAGACAGAACACTCAGAATTGCAGTGGAAACACTAAACCAGACTTGGCAGGGACTGACAGAAAGAACCAGGCTTATATAGGGTGAGCAAACTAGAAGATGTGACAAAGGTGAAAACAATGAGTGCTGATGAGTCCAGGCAGAGGATTATGGGAGATGTAGTTTGCGAGGCAATGACAATAGTCTGTTTGAAGAGTGCCCTCTGGTGTCTCTCAAGGGCACTCCAGCTGATGGTCATTACCATAGATATGTATATAAAGGCTAGATGTGTCGTCCGCGCTGCTGGCCAATGGAGGTCGATGTCTGTACCTGGCGGCCATCTTGTCTCAGGCAGCTCGCTCACTCATACAATTGTGTTAATGGTACATGTACTATTTAAATAACCATAACTTGCTCAATTTTCTATCGATTTTCAAACGGTTTGGTTTGTTATAAACGTCAGAGATGTAGCTATGACACAGCATACTTATGAAAAATAAGTTTATAAATAAATATTCATCCAGATAATTATAGCCTCGTTAATAACTTTAGTAAGAAACCAAACTGTTTGTAAATCCGTCAAGATTTCAACGAGATAAGAGTATTTGTGTTCGTGTTGACCACTCATCTTACATCAGCTTACCTGTGACAAGATGGCCGCCGGTGATGACGATGGAAACTCCGCCGTAACACATCTAGCCTTTATATACATATCTATGGTCATTACAGCTAATGAATATTTGATGATCATGATTTACTTGTGCATATGCAATCTTCATTTCCTTGTTAATGTTTTTTAATAGCTCCTGTTCCAAATTTAGCTGCAAATAACCAATTTGCAATTGTCCACGAGGTAACTTTTGAGTGTCTTTTGTTTTATCTTTATCTATTTTTATATGTTTTACACAGGGCTTATTAGCTACATTAATATCTTAAAAGGTCCAACAGAATTAAACACCATGCTCACCAAAAGTTTCTTTTTCTTCATTTTAGCACTTCAACCTCCAAAAAGAGGGAATAATTGTGACAACGTCTGATCTTTTCTGACATGGTGGAAAATAAACAGCTGTAAATAAACTTCAGCCTCTCTACAGCCAGTGGAACATGGCGAAACGGGAGGTAGAGGTCATAAACTGATGGAGAACGATCTCTTGAGTCATTCACAGCTGGTTCTCTTCATCTCCATACAGCCACAGATACACCACACACGCAACCTCTTTGACAGTTAAACAGGGCTTTCACAATTTCCCGTTTAGGTAAAAATAAAGGAATATGATGATGATGTTAACAATGATATTCTTTGTTATAATTGTTTGTTATTATGGCAGCAATAACAATCTCAACAAATACTAAACAAATACTGGAATGTCCAATATTTGTGTAAATCTCTGACAAAACGTTTACAAGGGAAAACAACAAAAGCAGCACAAAAATAAGCTGTAAACTGAAGGCACATCAGACCATGCCACATAACATTACCTTCCTCTCTGACTCACCTCTGACTCACTTCCAGGGACATTTGCTGTAATATTTAATGTCCTAAACTATTTGGGATCAATGTTGGTTTTATTTTTGGAAGGAATTAATATTTTATTCAACAAGGAGGCATTAAATGCTGAGACCCCCGACTTGGTGGAACAGCAACCTTTGACCCTTCTGGTATGGTCGTGGGAGTTGGTATGCGAGTGGTGATCCACGGTAAAGTCTTTGAATGAGGGAATCCTGATATCTGCCGTCGTTCTGTTACAGGAAAGGAAAGGAGAGGTGAGGAGAGGAGAATTGAGGAGAGGTGAAGAGTGGAGAAGTGATTAGAGGTCAGGAAAGGTGAGGAGAGGTGAGGAAGGTGAGAGCAAAAGAGAGGTGAGGAGAAGTGAGGAGCGGGTCGGGAAGGAGAGGAGAAGTGAGGTGAAGAGGGGAGAAGTGATGAGAGGAAAGGAGAAGTGAAGAGAGGAGTAGTGAGAGAGGAGAAGTGAGGTGAAGAGAGGAGAGGAACAGAGAGGAGAGAAGTGATGAGAGGAAAGGAGAAGTGAGGAGAGGAAAAGTGAGGAGAGAGAGAAGTGATGAGAGGTGAGGAGAAGTGAGGAGAGGAGAAGTGATAAAGAGGAGAAGTGAGGAGGAATGGGAGGGAGAGGAGAGGAGAAGTGAGGATAGGAAAGGAGAAGCGATGAGAGGAAAGAGAAGTGCGGTGAGGAGAGGAAAGGAAAGGAGAGGAGAAGTGAGGAGGGGGGGGCACGCACCAAGACTAAGGCCAAAAGTGAGGAGAAGTGAGTGAGAGGAGAAGTGATGAGAGGGAAGTGGAAAGAGGAGAAGTGAGGAGAGAATGGGAGGGAGAGGAGAAGTGAGGAGAGGAGAAGGGAGGAGAAGTGATGAGAGGAGAAGTGAGGTGAAGAGAGGAGAGGAACAGAGAGGAGAAGTGATGAGAGGAAAGGAGAAGTGAGGAGAGAGAGAAGTGATGAGAGGAAAGGGGAAGTGAGGAGAGGAAAAGTGTGGAGAGGTGAGGAGAGAAGAAGTGATGAGAGGTGAGGAGAAGTGAGGAGAGAAGTGAAAGAGGAGAAGTGAGGAGGAATGGGGAGGGAGAGGAGAAGTGAGGAGAGGAAAAGTGAGGAGAGGAGAAGTGAGGAGAGGAAAGGAGAGGAGAGGTAAGGAGAAGCGATGAAGAGGAAAAGAGAGGTGAGGAGAGGAAAGGAAGAGAGGAGAAGTGAGGAGAGGGGGGCACGCACCAAGACTAAGGCCAAAAGTGAGGAGAAGTGATGAGAGGAGAAGTGAAGAGGAATGGAAGGGGAGAGGAGAAGAGAGGAGAGAGGAAAGGAGAGGAGAGGTGAGGAGAAGTGAGGAGAGGAGGAGCATAGCACCGAAGACTAAGGCCAGAAAGTGAGGAGAGGAAGTAGATGAGAGGAAGAAGTGAGAGGAAGGAGAGGTGAGGAGAGGAGAGGAAGGAGAAGAGAGGAAAGGAGAGGAGAGGAGAGGGAGGAGAAGTGAGGAGAGGGGGGCACGCACCAAGACTAAGTCCAAAAGTGAGGAGAAGTGATGAGATGAGAAGTGAAGAGGATTGGGAGGGGAGAAGAGAGGAGAGGAAAGGAGAGGTGAGGAGAAGTGAGGAGAGGAGAGAAGAGATGAGAGGAAAGGAGAAGTGAGGAGAGGAAGGAAGGGTGAAGTGAGGAGAGGAGAGGAAAGGAGAGGTAAGGAGAACGCGATGAGAGGAATGGTGAAGTGAGGAGAGGTGAGGAGAGGAGAGGAAAGGAAAGACTAAGGCCAATCGCCCAAGACTAAGGCCAATTCGCCATCCGAATCAAAGCCTCCTGTATACGTCTGTGGTTAAGAAAATGTGGCTTTTTTACCAAGAATATTCTGCTCCACTCTGTGTCTATTAAACTAGCTCCCAAATTCATTGGCCCCTTCACTGTCACCAAGATCATTAGTCCGGTGTCAGTCCGCCTCAAACTCCCTCCGGCGTACAGTAGAATTCTTCCCGCCTTTCATGACTCCAAATTGAAGCTTGTTTTTTGTTCCCATCTTGATCCGCCAGTCCGGTTCTCCCCACCGCCGTGACTCGTAGATGGGGAGCCCACGTATTCTGTCAATCGCACCAGTTTTACTTGCTATTGTCTCTTCTGTCCTTAATCACGTGACAAGTAATCCCTACAGTCAAGGAAAGGATTGTGAGTAACACTGATGTAGCAGCACCTAACCCTGGTTGTACGCCCAAACTTGACATAAACTGTAAGCTTGTCCCTTAAATCTGATTGGTTGATTGGAATGTTGTTCCAGGATCAAGTAAGATGTTTATCCAGGAACATGTTGTAATCATGTTGACAATGAAACCGTAGGTTGGGGGCCCTTTTAAAAAGTTGCTTAGGGCCCCAAATTGCTCTGGCCAGCCCTGTTAACTCATACACTTACATCCACTCAATACATTATTTTGTCATGAGTTCACTTCAGGGGACACATCATAATTAACTCAGTCAATTACTTGGTAATTCTCTTTATGATTTAGTATAAATGTGCTTATCACATACACATGTACTAGTACACATAGTATTGAGCCCAGTTAAGTGTAGAGGAACAGTATCATCAACAGTATATCAGGTAGGGATGTGATGGTGTGAATATTTTCCTACTGGTTAATTGACATGTTTAAATCGCTAATTTAAAGGCAAATGTAAAATGCGTGCATTTGCATAGGCAGAACAGCACCAGTCACGTAACTGAAAACTATAAAATCCATGTGACCTGCCAACCAGTAAAAAAAAATCATTAAATAATTGATTCACTCTGATTTTCTGTTTCATTAATAAAAGTTTGACTAGTTTGTCTCGCATGCGCTTTGGGCTTGTGTGAACTGCACATAAAAAATGAAGTTAACGAACAGACTTCGATCCATCGCAAACGCCATGGTCGCTGAATTTCACTGCGCTCTGGGCCGGATTATCCATAGGTGACACTGGGCGAGTGCCCAGGCACCAGCCAATGGGGGCACCAAATCATCAAAACAATGACTAGACCTTTAAAATATTTGTCATGTTTTATAAATGTATATGTATTAACTATATAGTTATAACGTTAATACATATATATTTAATACATATTTATTTATGCATTTAAAAAATAAAGAAATATAATTGCGATTTGGTAAGTGCCCCCCTACCCCTCTCTCGATCTTGGTCCATTCTGGACAGGCGTCAGTTAAGAGGTTGTGCTAAGCGAAAACTAAAAAAGAAAAACAATCATGGCACATTGCCACGATTCATAATGTACCCGCAATCGCAAGCTTTTTTATTCAGAAAGACACGTCACCGGCGGCAGGAGCAGAAGTAATGTTAACTAGCATTATTTATATTATTTATATATGATATAAAAGTTTTGAAGTACTGGGAAAAGATGTGTAGGCTACTTGTAAGCATTTGACTCTTTCTTCCACATTATCATAGAGTTAAGTTACTACATTAGCCTAAATCTATGGTGAATGTTGTTGATTTGTGGACTGAAAGCCTTCTATAAGTGTTTCTGCTGGTTTCCACATCAGCGCTGTTCGATCTGATATGGTTTATAACAGAACTCTGCACGGAATCGGAATGTTTCTCGCTGGATCTCGTAGTGATTATGTTAAAATTCTGAGGCGAATTCAATGGATTTCTTCACTGGATCTCCTAGTAACAGTGTCGCGTGTGCGAGATCGGCCTGCCGTGACTGGCAAGTTCGGTGCTTTATTTTACTGTCAGTGGGTCGCTGCTGCTGCTCCACGGTCCTAATCATAGGCCTATGAGTAGTGTATTTTCGTTCCACTTTCTTCGTTGCATTCGCTGCTAGGTAACGACTAACGAGTCGATAGATCGCTCATTGCTCAGACGCACATAGCAGGTTGTGATATTTCTCTCCATCCCACAGACGTCTACGTGCGCTATTCTTGTCACGGATTCATTGATGCGCCCCTTCCACGCTTAACTATGCGTTTAACGTGTGGCAAATTTACTGGTTGCACATGTGCGACTGGATATAAAATTCAGTCACACACTCTCAAATGTCAAACTCTCACTCTCATTTGGTCGCAGTCTGGAACCCTGTTCAATATTTGTGGTGAGCCTTTACTTTAGCTATAAGTTCATGTACATCTATTGTCTTCATAGAAATACTGAATTTCAATTGTTCACACATTAAGTGTGAGGAGGGGAGCACTTAAACTGTGGTCACCCTAGGGCACAAAACTATGTTAATCCAGGCATGACTGCGAGAAGCCGTTCGTCGGAGATGTGTTAAAGATAGTGGAGAGCATTCATGATTATTAGGGTACGGGTATGACAATCCTCCTGGTGCTGGGTCTGAGTGAGTAATTTACTCTCTTATCGATCTTTGATCAACATAGTGACACTTCAGATACTTTTCTCACAAATCTCTACATTCATGTGTGTAATAGGCAGGACTTACAGTGCGGCCTCTTTAGTCTTTAAAGCATTCACATGTAACAAATAGCGAACTAATACTGTGTACCATCCAATGCTTTTTATGATGAAGTCACAAGTCGCAGATTAAAATATGACAATATTAAATTGCATGTGTTTAAATGTTAATATAGGCCATTATTCATGCATGAATCATAGTTCACCTATTATGCAAAATTCACTTTTACATGGTGTTTGAACATAAATGTGTGTTGGCAGTGTGTGAGCAAAACCCCCCCTAGAATGATAAAAATCCACCCAGTGTTTTTTTACAATCTCAATAAAGTCTCAGAATGAGCTGTTCTAAGATTCAGCGCTTTGTGACGTAGAATTGAGCAAGGGGTTTGATTGACAGTGTTGTTGTGGCATAGACCCCGCCCTCAGTGATCTGTACACCATCTTCCATTGTTTCAACGACAGCCGGTAATGTCTCCTTGAATCAGAAGTGTTCTGTTGTGGGATGGGATAATGACATACATAGTAGTTTTCACTTACTTCCGACATCAGAGCCACTGAAAATGGATATATAGTGTATTTTGGATTAGTGCGCCTTTCCTTCGTAAATAAGTTTGTTTGAGTGAATAATTTTCTGACTGACTGTTTAGTGGATGAGGGTCAATTGAAAGCAAATCTTGCTAAAGTTAATCCTCAAGTGTGGATCGTCGTCTTTCTGTTTGCGATCCAACACCAACGTTAGTGTTTGTGCGTGTCTGTGTGTTGCACATCCATAATTGCAAAAGGGACGTGATTACAACTCTAAAAGTAGATAAATGTATCAAATAACCATACCGAGACGTACTGGTCCATTCTCATTTGTGTTTATTCTGCTGGAGTCATCATCTGGGTCTGATCAGAGACTATTTATATATTCCGATTTCAAACGTGTACGGCTGAATGACATTCAAAACAGCGCGTCTCTCACTCCTTAGACCGACTGTCATAGGTCTGCAAGTTGACGCCCTCATCCAAAGGCAGGGCGGGTATATGCAGCTCATTTGCATTTCAGGTCGTAATCACCAAAAACAGGTCATTTTTAAACAGGCCCCAAAAATGACATTTTCAAATGGTTATAATAAATTAACTGTGGGGTATTTTGAGCTGAAACTTCACAAATACATTCTGGGGACACCTGAGACTAATATTACATCTTGTAAAAAAGGGGCATAATAGGTGCCCTTTAAGGTTAGCTCTTTATTATTCCATAAATAATTGGTTAATGCCTTCACTGGTTCAGTAGTTAATGTTGAAGTATTACTTCATCTATTAATATAATTATTTATTTGTACTTTTGTCACTGTTGTTTTAAAACAGAAAATTTGAGAGCTTTCAGTGAATAATCGACTCAAGTTGTCATCTGTCTCTCACACAAAGCATAGGTTCAGAGAACTAGGAATATTTAGTCTAAAGAATTGACTACCTTTATTTACGCTTTCATGGTTTTTCGAGGTTAACAGCCCGGTCCTAAGAGCAGCCTGAACGTTCTGCCAAACATCATGTTCTCATGACTGTGGTGTGTCTTTGGCAAGAAATGAGTCCGCAACAAGCCTCATTAGCCGGCTCATCGCAGCGGGCTGTTCTCTGTGTCAGTATCAGCTCAATACCCTTGGCATGTGTACGGTTAACAGATGCCTTCTGCTGTCAGACAAACGCCTTCTTTAAGATTTTACACACCACTGGTTACAGACGCATGTCGCTATGGAAACATTGTCCATCTCTACATCACTCCAGAAATACGTTCCCTTGTCAAACTAATTATAGCATATTGCTTTTCTTGTCAAACAGAAGAGGGGTGGAAGTGCTTTGGTGTAATTATGGGGACACACTGTTTGTCGTGCTGTGTGGCGAAATTAAAGAGCACCGTGATGGACTTTGCATGTCAAAATATGTATTGATGAAAAGACCCATTCTGCAGTCATAGGCCTGTGATGGAGGATTAATACGACCGTGGCTGGGCATATAGATGTCTAATATGGTCACGTTAAAATAAACTCTACCCCAAGAGTTCCGTGCATCCCTCTTCAGCTGAAGATAAAGCCTTTATATGAATCCCATTGCATTTTAGATCTACTTGTTTTTATTTTCAAATTGTTAAAATTAAGAATTGCACTGGAATTTAAAACTCACAATTAAATCTTGAAAGGTGCACACCACTGGCTAGTATGTGCATTATAATGTGTAATACCAACACCACTTACTCACTTATGTCCTAACAACACACTGGTCAAAAGAAAACGGGTCATTTCTGGATAACTTTCTGGGTACTTTTATTTATAATTCATGCAGCATCCATCAGAATCCAGTAGAAGTGTTTGGTAATACCCTTCAGAAGAAACATCATATGAATATCATTTTATTAGACTAATACTTCAACAGAATTTTAAGCAACTAAGAGGGAAACATCATATGAATATCATTTTATTAGACTAATACTTCAACAGAATTTTAAGCAACTGAGAGGGAAAGAGACCAAGACAAAAATAAGAGAGAGATGTGCTGCAAGAGGACTAAACAGTGTGATTATACTTGAAAGCGAAAATTACTACCCATCAGAAAACTAAAGGCAGTTGACACTCTACAATAAGGCAAATAATTTCCAGTTGAAATCCCTGAAATGTTAATATGAGGCTTGAAAATAGGAGTGAAGATCTCTGGGAAAGGAAGTGGCTAATAAGGTTTAATGATCCGTGTCAGGAAGCCACAGTATGGAGGGAAACACAGCTGCTTTCATTTTGTAAACTACTTGAAATACACCTCCATCTAGAGAATGGATGTCTGTGGCCCCGGGAACAAGTAGGCATGGTTAAGGCTGTGATCGACCTGGATAAACAGAAAATACATTAATATAATCTCACTTATAATGACAGCTGCACATGAGTCAATGGGCTAAAGGAACTGGATTTATGTTCTCGGGTTAGACGTTCTGGATATTGCTGAGCCCAGAGGAGATGATCAAGGATCAAGTGGGGCTGTCCCGCCACAAGAATCAATGGCAATCTGATTTCAAGCTAATATCTCCAATGTTTTCCTATAGTGCCATAATGAATACTTATCACTGTTGCTATTGAATTGGTATGGCTCAATGTAATGATTTGTTGTTTGCTGTAATCCACAACATGACTGTCCTGATAAGTATCATAACATTTCATTTTCTCTGTGTATTAATAAAAATCGTTCAAAGCATATAAGGCAGCCGTGCCGACATACCCAGACACTGTGCGGAGACGGAACCTGGCAGAACCGGCTCAGCGGCCGACGGACACGGTCTGGAATTGTGTTTCTGTGTGATGGAGTTTACTCATCTTTGTGTTTAATGTGTTTTACATTTTTCTTCTGACAAAACACCACACAAATATTTTCCATGACATTTAAGTGACAGAAAGCTCCAGCCAACATGAGCTGTGGAAAATAAAAAAGCTTTATACAGCTTTTACAGAGGAAGCCATTGAAAACAAGTCAAGCTGCTGTGAATAAGGTCTATAGGGTGCGACTTTAATCCTGAGGGCCAGATTCAGCATGTTCCCTCACAGATCTCACATTTTCTTATCTTTCTCTTATCTAAACATTTATCTTTGAAGATATAAATATAGAGACATATTTCAAGACATATAATCATTTTCTGAAATTTGTAGTAAAATTGTGAGATTAATGTTTTAGGCAAGCAAAAAGCTTAGTTTTTAACCATAAATCTCATTCAATTCTGATACATTTCTCTGAAACATCATCTTACAGTGGATATAAAAACTCTACACACTGCTGCTGTTTTTTGTTGTAATGTTGGATCCAGAAGCAGTTTATTAGTTTATTTAAACAAAACAACATCCAGGCAGAGAACAGTAGAGTCTAGGCAATGAACGATGATACTCCATATGATGTGAATCGCACATGATACATCCGAGTAGGACAAAACACCAGACAAAGAACTTCAGAAACACTGGGTATTTATACACAGGGCATAACGAGCTAAAACAAGGTAACGAGGGAGCGTGGTAAACTGAATTGGGAACACACAAAGGATAACCAAGATAACTAATAAGAAACACCAGGGGAGATTAATCAACATGAAATACTACAATGAACTACAAAACACGGCACCAGACAGGAAATAACAAAAGTCCTCACACAAGATGGAGGGATGGATAGATGGAGGGATAAAGGGATGGAGAGATGGAGGGATAGAGGGATGGAGAGATGGAGGGATGAAGGGGATGGAGAGAGATGGGAGAGGGATAGAGAGATGGAGAGATGGAGAGGGTGAAGGGATAGAGACAGATGAGGGATGGGCAGATGGAGAAATAAGGGATGGAGAGATGCATGGAGAGCAGGGATGGAGAGATAGAGGGACGTAAGGGATGAGATAGAGGATGGGTAGATGGAGAAATGAGGGCTGGATAGATGGATGGATAAAGGGATGGAGAGATGGAGGGATGAAGGGATGGAGAGAAAGAGGGATGGGAAGATGGAGAAATAAGGGATGGAGAGATGGAGGGATGAAAGGGATGGGAGAGATGGAGTAGATAGAAAAGGGGATGGGAAGATGGAGAAGTAAGGGACTGGAGAGTATGGAGGGACGAAGGGGGATGGAGAGATGGAAAGACAGAGAGGGATGGGAAGATGGAGAAATAAGGGATGGAGAGATGCAGGGATTGAGAGATGCAGGGATGGAGGGATGGAGAGATGGAGGGATGGAGAGATGGAGGGATGAAGGGATGGAGAGATGGAGTGATGCAGGGATGGAGATGGAGTGATGCAGGGATGGAGAAGATGGAGGGATGAAGGGATGGAGAGATGGAGTGATGCAGGGATGGAGGGATGGAGGGATGGAGAGATGGATGGATGGAGAGATGGAGAGATGAGGGATGGAGAGATGGATGGATGAAGGGATGGAGAGATGGAGGGATGAAGGGATGGAGAGATGGAGTGATGCAGGGATGGAGGGATGAAGGGATGGAGAGATGGAGGGATGCAGGGATGGAGGGATGAAGGGATGGAGGAGATGGATGGATGGAGGGATGGAGAGATGCAGGGATGGAGAGATGGATGGATGAAGGGATGGAGAGATAGAAGTTCTAGACTTTTTCTAGAACTTGCTGTAACGGCCAAACCAATCTTTGTTGCATTCATTCAATGAATTTCGTTTTTGTATTAATTTGATAATAAATGTTTAATTTTTTATAAATGTTAAAAATTATTTTTGCTTAATTTTAATAAATGTTTAATTAACCAATTGCCTGGATTTAATAAAGAAGTAGCCTAAATACGGTATTTAATGGACAATAGATAGTAATCACGACACAGCGCCGTCGTGGAGCTCCGTCTCATGAGTCATTAATTAACCGAGGCCTACTTGCCTCACACACCAGAGAAATATATCTATAGAGAATAGGAACGTGACGTCAGCGGATCCCAGTAACGCAAAGCATTGTGGTATTTTAAGACACAGAGGTTGCGTGAGAAACGTCAAATCATAGTCAATTCTGCAGTATATTTTTTGTAGACATGTACTTTTGATCTATTTACTAGTTCTTAATTTATGTTTGTGTACGTATTTATGTTAATATACCAAGGTAAACTCCTCATATGTGAAAACCTGGAAATAAACCGGATTCTGATTTATTACAGAAACTAGTCCTAAAAAATGGCCGCCGCTACCCAGAGTGCACTGCGCCATGATGTAGATTTCCATTCTCTATAGAAAGCAAATTCAAAGAAAGAGAAACGGACTACTCTCTGCTTCTGTAATCCGTATGAAATGTGCATTTCTCTCTGGCGCATTCACTACTGAAGTGATCACGAGTCAGGCCAAGAAAGATTCTCTTTTGTTTTATGTTTTTCATAATGACAAGTGAGACTGTCATTATTTAAATTTTTTATAAAAAAAGAGCGTCGGTCTGTGACATTTCTGCTTTTCTTTTGATAAACCTATAAATGTAACTATCCATTTGTCCTGTTCTGTCAATCTGCGTGAAATATCAAATTGACCCCATTACAAACGGCGGAAAGAGCGGACGACTCCCTCCGACAACAGTCAACTTTAAATGTATGAAATAATAGGATTTTTTTCACATATTCATTTTCGTTTGGACATTATTGGTGTTTTGATATTATTTTAAAATATGCTGTAAAAAGTTATTATATGGTACGATAGTTATTTTAGGCTCTTTACATAGGAAAAAAAGCTGATCTTCTGCAGCACCCCTAGCCAGTTGTCACGGCACCCCACTTTGGGAACCACTGGTCTATATTGTAAAAGCGATATACAAAGTGAATATGACTTGGCTCCTGGAACGCGTTTCGGGAACCAGCATAGCCTCAAGGAAGAAAGGTTTGGGTTAATCAACCAAGAGTCCCTTTGATGAGAAACTAACGAATTAATGAAGTTGCCATGTAGAGATAGAAACCCGAGAACAAAGCCAGAAAGCCAGAGTAGAGAGTCTTTCTTCTTTCTTTTCTTCTTCTCTTCTTTCTCCTTCTTCTTTCTTTCTTTCTTCTTCTTCTTCTTTCTTCTTTCTTTCTTTCTTTCTTTCTTTCTTTCTTTCTTTCTTTCTTTCTTTCTTTCTTTCTTTCTTTCTTTCTTTCTTTCTTTCTTTCTTTCTTTCTTTCTTTCTTCTTCTTCTTCTTTCTTTCTTTCTTTCTTTCTTTCTTTCTTTCTTTCTTTCTTCTTTCTTTCTTTCTTTCTTTCTTTCTCTTTCTTTCATAGATCAAGATGCACTGTTTCTCATTTAAAATCATTAAATCTTTTTTAAAGTTCTTTTATACTTTGAGAGTGCTTTTTAGTCATTTTTAAATAAATGTTGTGACTACATTTATCTTTATACATTACATATGCCTGTTACATGATTTACAATGCTTATGTTAGGAGAGCATCAGAAAAATCTGAAAAATGCTAAAAAAAACAAATATCATATCTCAACATATCATGCCATGATGACAAAATAAAAAATAAAAAAATAAATAAAGACACGATGGTGGAGGATGACAGGACTTCACAACAAAAAAATTACAGTGATACAATCTTTCAAGATATATTAATGTTGAAACCTCAAATCTGATTGGCTGAGAGGCGATCTTTCCCCAGTATCAACGCCGGGACTATTCACCTTTTGTATCCCTCCGCTTGTCTCTGCTGGGTCTAGACTGCATTTCTGCCAGCATGCAGCAATGGCAAAGGAGAAAACCTACAATATTTCATGAAATGTAGTTTTAAGAGTTTTTCAGGGACAATGTAGTTGTTTGGCAGTTTACGTTGAAAGATAGTGCTTATTTGACTCTTTGCTGGGATGTTTTGTGAGGTCTGGGCCTGCTGGCTCCTGGTGTCTGTAGTGCTCAAACACATATAGATATAATTTGTCTTAGGGGTGTCGAACAGGAAATCTTTGGCCTCATGAATATGTTATTTCTTCCTAGGTAAATCATTTTGACTAAAGGCAAAGCTAAAGGTGAAGTATGTAGTTTCTAAGACACGTGGAGAGGGAGACCATGAGTGCGGTACACAGCCTTGCCCAGTCTTCACGAATCTGAAATAATAATTATAAAAGTAATAATACTTGGTATTTTCAAAATGGTTGGGTCAATTTGCAATAAGCAAACCACAGCAAAATAATTGCCATATTAACAAGGACTTGCCTATAGTACGTTGTTCACTCACACAAGGGTTCACTTAAGCTAGAACTGCCGATACGGACATTTATACATAAGAATGAGTCTCATTTTGAAATTATGTTTCCCCAACTCATTCTAATTATTTGTGTATTTTTGTAAACTTTCTAACATATACAGTTTGTGTGAATCTTTGTAGGTCTTCTTGTTGATCTCATTCTGTCTTAATCTTAATTTATATATTTAATAATCCACTATCTGTTGGTGAATTTCCTATTTATTTGGGAATATGAAACTATGCCTATCCCACTGGCGTAAAGAGAGACCAATAATACATGAATTAAGAATAATAAACGAACGAGACTGCGAACAAATTGTAATACAACTAAATCAGTCATCTTTTGTTTTATGGTGTATGGAATCACTCAGGTCCTGTAGTTTTACAGTAATATAAGTTGTAATATTCTTCAACAGGCAATCCATAAGATAAATAATATGACGATGTCCAGATGGAAGGAACGCGAAGTAATGGCCAAGACACGGAGAGAGTGAACGGCTGGCGATGCCGCGCTGGCAGCGAGCCCGGATACATCTCCATCATATCTCTATGTTGAAGTTTGCATCTATCATGGCTTGTAAGGACTCCCAAATGTTTTCATAATTTGGTTTTATTATAAGCAACTCTGGCCCATGTTGAAATATGAAGGTAAAGAACAACACAGCGGCTCTGGCGGTCATTTGAGCGGACCACACACAGAGCATGAGCATAGCACGTTTAAGCAATCACTAATTCTTCAATTACTTTTCAAATGTTTGCTTTGTATTTTTTTATTTATTTTTTGTAATTGGGATTTTTTTTCCACAAAGGAATTTCCTAAACATCCTGCTCTCATATGTGCGTGTCCAAAAATGTTTCAGGAGCCGAATAAACTGGAAACCTGGAAAAATTCTGTATCATCACAACTTAATAAACAAACACTGTTTAGAATGTATTTACATTTTCTGTTTGGTATAAATAAAATGAAACCACAGTAATGTAGCTATTAAATCTGGACATGACACTCTGTTGATGCCTGAGCCACGATGTGGATCCTCACAGCCTGAGCTCAAACTTAGAGAAGGAGAGCTGAAATAAGAGCAGCGTCGTTAGCGAAGGGTCAAACACAGACGAGCGCCTCGGCTTCATGGCTTCCAGTTTGAAGGAATGTGATTCGCTAGTGTTTGGTTATGTATATTTAAAAAAAGACCACTTCAAAACGAGTGCTCACACAAGAGGATTTTAACATCGGAGCATTTTTTTCAGTGACAAGAAGACGAAACATTCTGAGCATACTTACAGCCTCTTCTAATTTCAATTAACCATTACATTTTTAAAGCTTTAATCCAGCAGTGGTTCATGAACATTTGCGAACATTTCCCATTATCCTCCCTGGCACACTGACATAAATGGTTATGTCGGCATTGCTGTTCCTGCTATACTTTCATAGGGTCACTAAAGATACATTTTTCTTCATAGAATTTTCATATTGCTTTCCTGCAAAGATGAAAGAAAATTTACACGAAATTGAATTTTAGCCCATGTGATTCTGCGTGCAGCCTGAGTGCCAAGTGCTTTATTTAGCTAATAAAATGATCACGCCAGAAGAATAGCACCAGAACTTTATTATGTCTGCTCTCTCCCTATCATATCTTGAGCTTTCAGTGTGTTTAATGTGCAGTACAGTGATTTAAGCATTTGCAGAGTGGATGAGAAACGTTTGGAAATGCATCTGGTGTAATGTAGATTAGCCTGTGTGAAATCATCTTCTAAACAATTATATTACGAAGCCATTCAGGAGTCAGGCAAAAGGGCACACTGTAAACATATCTCAATTACTCCAGTAATTTTCAAAGTTTTAGTAAAGTTAGTGGTTGAACAATTGAATTACTTGGAAAAAAAAAATCACCTTTTAAACTTTAAGCAATTTGGATACCGGCCAAAGTATTTAACAGAAATGGCTACATGTCATTTTATACATACAATTAAAAATAGTTTGGATCAAGGAAAAGTAGTGGGATCAGTATTTTTAGACTTTAACCCTTGTGTGGTGTTCATATTTTTGTTACTCAGACAGTGTTCGTGGGTCTGGTGGACCCGCTGCATTTTGGGGTTTTTAATTTAACACAATCAAACAATTTTATCAACAGATCTTTCCTTCATCCCAATTACAAGCAATATAAACAGCATATATGGTTAATGTGTCATCCTCTGTGTAATGTAAATGTGTAGGGGGGTGTACAGTATGTTTTCATTGAAAATGTGTTCTGATATATGTTCTTCACATAAAATGAGCCAAGGCCAATGAGTCTGAGTTTGAAAAAATAATTAATTGTATAATTTTTCTTTTGATAAAAAATGAAAACTGGGTCCAACAGACCCGAGCACCATACAAGGGTTAAAAAGCCTTTGATTCTGTGAATCATGAAATACTTAAAAATAAATTGAAACAAATTATCTTTTCTCAACAAGCTGTAAACTGGATTGTAGACAGCAATGTGTTAAAATTAGTGGTGTGACATCATCAGTTCAAAAACGCAAACTAGGTGTACCACAAGGTTCAATATTGGGCCCTTTGCTTTTTTTGACTATATATAGATTTAACCTGAAAGTTGCAAGGAGGTCGGTTGTCAAATGTATGCAGATGACACGATTATTTATGTAACAGCAGAAACCTCTCATTTGGTTGCGGAAATGTTAACTGAACAACTGGTCAGTGTCTATAACTGTTTAACTTTAAATGATAACAAAACAGTTTCTATGTGTTTCTTACTAAATAACAAAGTGCTGGATGGATTTAAAATCAAAATTGACCAAAATAAAATCAAGGAAGATTTAAATTTAAATAGTTGTCAATGTAGACTCTAAACTTAAGTTTGATAGCCATATTAAGAAAATGTGTCACGTGAACTAGCTTTACGCTGTATGCCCTATGTACACAGCATCGGTTGTCTATGTGTAACAATGCTTAGTGGATTCTCCCTGTTAAATAAACAAATAAAATATAACTTGGAAACTAAAAGGCTGTTATATTGCAAAGCGGAAGTACATCAAACTGCAGGTGCTTTCTTCCAGCATGTGTTTAGCCATGGACGTGTCGAGCGTGAATATGAGGTTACTCAATAGGCCTTTTTGAGCAGCGCCAGCTTCGATTTAGCCAAAGCAAGTCGATCACAAGTATGTAGGCGGTATAGCAAAGTAACGCAGCATTCCCTTCCTACGGAACTAGGGTTACAGTGATAACCTGAGATGTTCCCTTTCGAGGGAACTTGCGCTGTGTCCATATGGCCAAGAACCTGTCGTGTTAAAACTGTCATGACATGAGAACTCTAGACCCAGGGGTTTCCATGTCTAAAATCGTAAAATTGGACAAACATGAACGGCGAAGACCAGCACAATTATTTCACACGAGTTGTGAAAAATAAAAGTTTTTGTCTTACCTCATTTTTTAGGCGTCTTCTCACTTCCTTGTAACGTTACCTGACTGACTGTGATGCATTACAATCCACCGACAAGAAAGTTCTATCCATGGTATTTCTCTCGTTATTCCAAGCTTAATCCACTCATTATTTCAGGTTTAAAAGTCCACTTGATGTCACGGTGATGGATGACAAATGCAACCTTGCACATGCACATTCTGACTCGAGTTAACTCGCATAATAACTTTAACCGTTTGCCCTTTTGAACTATAATAACAATTGCTTGTTCAGCTTGATCATATCTGTGCTCTCTGCTCTTCATTGAGTCTGAATCTGACCACAAAAACTTTAAGATTAAACAAGAAGGTTAATTTATATTAATTATAAACATTGGAGAAAATGTAAAGCGCAGTTTGGCGGAAGTTCTGCTCTGGTTGCCATTGAAACACGACATGCGCTTGAGATTGCACTCGATCGCACGGGTATTACACACAATGTTAAACAGACCCCGGAACACCGAAGTACCGTAATTCCTCAAATAAAAGCCGGGGCCTTTATTTACCTAAACTGCAGAAAGTACCAGGCTTTTATTTGAAGCAGGCTTTTATTAGAGGCAGGACTTTATATAAAAAAAGACAGTTATACTAGCAGCACTAAATTATATCTGTGTTACTGTAAGTAATAAATGTAGCACATTATATTAAAAAGATTAATCATGATGTTATATTTGAATATTTCACTGTTAATTCATCAGTATATTGTGTTAAAGTGGATGTTGTTGGAAGGACTTTTATTATGACGGGGGTACTGAGAGGAGAAGGGGAGAGCGGAAGAGAAGGAGTTAATAAAGTGAGAAAAAGAGCTTGTCCGTGTCTGAGGGTTTATTTGATATATTACTAAAGTTATCTTTAGATTAAAGCCCCGAAAACACCCACAATCAAGTATTACACTACATCTATTTCTACCATCCATTGGCTGTACGTTATGATGAACTTGAATGCACCCCACACAGCAAAGGAGTCCGTGGCGGACCCGCCCTCAAGCCTCCAGATCCGCCTGACTGTCAGATTCGTTTACATTAGAGGATGTTTACACCTGGCCACTTCTTGCGTTTTCTCAGATCGGAAAGCAATCTGATTTATCAAAACAATTCTACTTAAATCTGCTCACAAATGCATTTTCGTAAAACGGATATAAATCGCGCTATATGCAGATTTAATGGAGTTCACGTCACCGAAAGCAACAGATATGAGCTGCTGCATTTGATAGATCAGCCGAGGGACGTGAGAGAGAAGTCGCGAGGCCGGTGGTGCGATTGCTAATGAGCAGCCCCTGTGAAGCACACCGGTCTCGATCATCCACTCCGTCGCTCCCCTTTATGCCTCCACTTATCTATGAGAGATGCGAGATCGGTGTGCTTCACAAGTGCTGCTCATTCGCACCACCGGCCTCGCGACTTCCTCTCACGTCCATCGGCCGTCCTGCTCACCACAGAAAGGCATTCAGGAGATTATCCACACTAATTTCCCCCAGGTCTTAATTTGATACCGGCCTTTATTTGTCCGCGTTGATCACGCACCCGGCCACTATCCAGAGGCCCGGTTTTTATTTGAATACCGGTTTTTATTTGAGGAGATTACGGTAATAGATTCGACCCGACCCGGCTGATCATTTAAAATTTAGACCCGAACCAGTACGGGACCCGACCCGGGCCGACGGGTCTCGGCTGCACTGTGAAGACCTCTACTTGGAGGCCACCATACCCCTAGTAGAATGTGCTCTAGTGGCCAAAGGTGAAGGCTGCTTGGATGCAAGAAGGCCTTTCTAAGGGGGCCCAAAGCACATTATCCGCTAATCAGACTTCCTCCATTGGGCAGCTCTGTGGACGTAAGTGTCCAGTGCTCTGACTGCACAAATGAGGTTCAATTTCTCCTGTCTTTTATATTTTGTAATTTATTATTATTAATTTTAAGATGTACTGTACACTCACCTAAAGGATTATTAGGAACACCATACTAATACTCGAAAGGGAACTCCTTTATATCAGTATAATTATGTAGCAATGTAGCAGTTTTGGGGAATCTGGGTAGACTGGTTTTGTCCACTACCATTATGAAAAGGTATATCATGTATTGGGTGAAATTAGTGTCCATGTCTAATCATTGTTATCCAAGAAAATGTTATAACATACTCTTACAGTTAGATAAAGTAGGTAGAAAAACATGGGTTTCCTGCATTTGTTCTGTTGTATGTTTAAGTTTTTTTCTAGTTTCTAGGAGGCTCAAAGTGTAGGGGATATAAGAAGGTTTACATCTATTCTGGATCAGCGATTGAGAGAATAAACACAATGCATGGTATGCATCAGTCAATAAATTGATTGTATATTAACAATGCAAGTCCTTGATGGTACAAGAGAGCTACATTGTGTCTGTATATAACCTACAGTGCAATCTATTTTCTTGTTTAGATGTGTAGATGACACCAGTGGCAGAGAGAATCTGTAACTATTGTAAGTTAACTTTCCATACCTCTGTGATAGAAGATGAGAAGCATTTCTTGTTTGATTGTTCTTTGTATGTGGTTCTGCCTAAGAAATATTTGGGTGATCTTGCTCTTGTTGGTGATGTTTTTATTGATGTGTCATTTTTTACGGGTCAGTTACTGCAGTAAATACATGGGTTGCCTTTGGCTTGCTCAGTTGGGGATATTCAAATTAAATGACCCATCATAGCATTGATCAGCTCTACCAAACTTGATTGTCTTTTTCATGAATAAACAAACACTGTTAAGTTGTCTTGATTGATACTGTGTGAAGCAGCTTTGATAAATCTCTATTGTGAAAAGCGCTATATAAATATATGTAACTTGACTTGACTTGACATGTTTGTGATTCGGAGTATGCATGGAGATTGCCACTGTATATATACCATGAAATGAACAAAAGAGCATATGCCATGCTACTGTGATTCTGTGGAACCGAGAGGCCTTGTATTCCTGAAATAATCTTGAAAAAAAAAGTATGATACATGAAAACCAGCGCCAGAGTCTAATTTCTTCAGAATAACAACCTCATTTTCTACTATAAAGCGGCTTTCCAATGTGTTGATGTTTTCACTCACGGATGTCTGACCTCGACGGACTGAACAGAAGAAATTAACCAGAGAAGATTTCCATGTGAAAGAAGACGGAGCCCCAGAGCACACTTACCTATTACGTAATCACCATGGACCAATGGTAGTACAAAGGGGATTACCAATCAGAGCCAATCTGTGGCTTCAGAATACTTGGAATACTTAACAAGTTGTTTGTACATTTATGCAGTTTTTTCGGGTCAGTTTCTGCAGTAAATACATATGCCACATGTGTCACATGTTTTATATAGTTGAGAAGTGGGTAGGTAGTGGTGGGGTTAAGTGCTCCAAAATATCTATAAAAGTATAAACAGTTATAAAAACATTGCTACTTTTACAAACTTATGAAAATAATTAATGTGTCTTGATCCGACATACTGTGACACAACTGCACGTCAAAGGGTGCCTTATAAAGTGATTCCATGGTGTCCTGACCATGCGTTCACACTAACTGAATGAACTAGCATCATAGTTAAGATATGTTAAAAGTTTGTAGAGTAAAAGTTCATTTCAGTGATAGAAAATGGGATTTCTCATTGTAAATCCACACAGGCAGTTGCAGATTCAAGCCAAACCTCTCACCACACAGGCTGAGACTGGCACAAATAATTAATGGTGCTCCCTGTGAGAGGTGTCCAGTATCGCTTCACCTGCCCAGAGGATTCACTACTGAATTATACTATACAGGACTAAAGCTTCTCGTTGTCACATTTCAAAACACATTTGCAAACATACATTCTACCTGAAAATTAGGTAAAAAAAAAAAACCCTGAACACATCAGACAAACTCATTAGAAATAGATTTTTGCTGATTTTCAGTTGCAAGTTGAAACCACGTCTACAGCAGCGATCCCTACTGCTGTCAATATTCCCATGAGTGTTGGCTGAGAGTGTGGGTTAAAATTGATTGTAAGTGTTACATTATTTAGGCAGGTTCTAACAGTTTTAGAGAGTTTCTTTGGTTACATTAGAAATGCTTTGATAGCAAAACAAGGGAATATTATACCTCACAGGGCCCCTGTGGACAGACTGATATCTTTCAGCCGAAAGACAGAGGGATCAGTATAGTGCATGAAAACACAAACACAAGTCCTATGCAAGCAGAGACAGAGTGGAAAGATATAACGAGTGGGCACTTGATATCAATATATGCATAAACACATGTATTGAAGTGTATGCTGGCCATTCAATTGATCATATTTCAGAAGCAATTCAAAAGCATTTGATCATGGTGGTTAGGGGTATTTGGAGGGGGGGATTACACTGTGGGGCCAACGGCACTGATTTAAAGTTTTATTTTTTAATCATTTACTTAACCAATTAATTAAAAACAATGATTAATTCATGCATAAATACCACTGCTTTGCATTGCTCTGAAACGCTTGATTCACATCTCACGGTAGTAAATAATGCAAATATTGCCTCCCGAGTAGCACTGGAAATGGAAGCTTTAGCATAAGTTCTGTCTTGAAGACTCAGTTGTTACATCACTAATAACTTTCTCATCTAACCAATCATGTTCTAATACCTGTAGTATAAAATATTGGTACTTGTCTGACACATGTCTGAGTTTGCAAATGCTGATGCCAACATTCACCTGCATCCTCACCACCACCACCAGGATGGTCCCTTCACATACCTGTTAATACCCGGTCTCTCACTCTAAACCTAAACCGTACATCCGGGGGGTCTCTCACTCTAACCCTAACCCATACATCCAGGGGGTCTCTCACTCTAAACCTAACCCATACATCCAGGGGGTCTCTCACTCTAACCCTAACCCATACATCCAGGGGGTCTCTCACTCTAAACCTAACCCCGTACATCCAGGGGGTCTCTCACTCTAACCCTAACCCATACATCCGGCTGGTCTCTCATTCTAACCTTAACCCGTACATCCGGGGGTCTCTCACTCTTACCCTAACCCATACATCCGGGTGGTCTCTCACTCTAACCCTAACCCATACATCTGGGGGGTCTCTCACTCTAACCTATACATCCAGGGGGTCTCTCACTCTAACCTATACATCCAGGGGGTCTCTCACTCTAAACATAACCCGTACATCCGGGGGTCTCTCACTCTAACCCTAACCCATACATCCAGGGGTCTCTCACTCTAACCCTAACCCCGTACATCCGGGGGTCTCTCACTCTAACCTTAACCCGTACATCCAGGGGTCTCTCACTCTAAACCTAACCCGTACATCCGGGGGTCTCTCACTAACCCTAACCCGTACATCCGGGGGTCTCTCACTCTAACCCTAACCTGTACATCCGGGTGGTCGCTCACTCTAACCTTAACCCATACATCCGGGTGGTCGCTCACTCTAACCCTAACCCGTACATCCGGGTGGTCGCTCACTCTAACCCTAACCCGTACATCCGGGTGGTCGCTCACTCTAACCTTAACCCGTACATCCAGGTGGTCGCTCACTCTAACCCTAACCCGTACATTCGGGTGGTCGCTCACTCTAACCCTAACCTGTACATCCGGGTGGTCGCTCACTCTAACCCTAACCCCGTAAATCCGGTGGTCGCTCACTCTAACCTTAACCCATACATCCGGGTGGTCGCTCACTCTAACCTTAACCCGTACATTCGGGGGATTCTCTTAACCTAACCCGTACATCCGGGTGGTCGCTCACTCTAACCCTAACCCGTACATCCGGGTGGTCGCTCACTCTAACCTTAACCCATACATCCGGGTGGTCGCTCACTCTAACCTTAACCCGTACATTCGGGGGTCTCTCACTCTAACCCGTACATCCGGGTGGTCGCTCACTCTAACCTTAACCCATACATCCGGGGTCTCTCACTCTAACCCTGAACCCGTACATCCGGGGTCTCTCACTCTAACCTTAACCCGTACATCTGGGGATCTCTCACTCTAACCCTAACCCCGTACATCCAGGGGGTCTCTCACTCTAACCCTAACCCCGTACATCCAGGGGGTCTCTCACTCTAACCTTAACCCGTACATCCGGGGGGGGTCCTCTCACTCTAACCCTAACCCGACATCGGGGATTTTCTCACTTAACCCGTACATCCGGGGGTCTCTCACTCTAAACCTAACCCGTACATCCAGGGGCTCTCTCACTCTAACCCTAACCTGTACATCCAGGGGTCTCTCACTCTAACCCTAACCCGGACATCTAGGGGCTCTCTCACTCTAACCCTGAACCCGTACATCTGGGGGTCTCTCACTCTAACCCTAACCCGGACATCTGGGGGTCTCTCACTCTAACCCTAACCCGTACATCTGGGGGTCTCTCACTCGAACCCTAACCCGACATCTGGGCTCCACTAACCTAACCACATGGGTCTCTCTCAACCTAACCCTACATCCAGGCTCCACTCAACCTGACTGACATCTGGGGGTCTCTCACTCTAACCCTAACCCCGTACATCCAGGGCTCTCTCACTCTAACCCTAACCCGTGACATCCAGGGCTCTCTCACTCTAACCCTAACCTGTACATCTGGGGGTCTCTCACTCTAACCCTAACCCGTACACCTGGGGGTCTCTCACTCTAACCCTAACCCGTACATCTGGGGGTCTCTCACTTCTAACCCTGAACCCCTAGCCTACCACATCTGGGGGGTCTCTCACTCTAACCCTAACCCGTACATCCGGGGTCTCTCACTCTAACCCTAACCCGTACATCCGGGGTCTCTCACTCTAACCCTAAACCCGTACATCCAGGGCTCTCTCACTCTAACCCTAACCTGTACATCTGGGGGTCTCTCACTCTAACCCTGAACCCGTACATCCAGGGGTCTCTCACTCTAACCCTAACCCCGTACATCCAGGGGGTCTCTCACTCTAACCCTAACCTGTACATCTGGGGGTCTCTCACTCTAACCCTAACCCGTACATCCAGGGCTCTCTCACTCTAACCCTAACCTGTACATCTGGGGGTCTCTCACTCTAACCCTAACCCGTACATCCAGGGGTCTCTCACTCTAACCCTAACCCGGTACATCCAGGGGGTCTCTCACTCTAAACCTAACCCGTACATCCGGGGGTCTCTCACTCTAAACCTAACCCCGTACATCCGTGGGGTCTCTCACTCTAACTCTAACCTGTACCTCCCGGAGGTCGGCTGCACCCCTGCCTTCATCTTCAGGCAGGAAATGCAGAATCCATTACCCTCGGATTGCGAGTTACAGACGGGGCCTACAGCAAATAACTTTTTCATTGTATATCATATTACTTGCTTGCTGGGCTGTTGATATATTTATGCTTTGTTACATCATTTAGCCTCCCTTAATGACAATCAAATCTTTCTGGTAGCATTAAATCTTGCAACACTGATTGTTGTATAATGAGTTCCAACCATCACCCAGACATGAGCATACAAAGCACACACCTCCACCATTACAACCTCATCATCACCTGATATATACCTAGACTATCCAAGCTGGTCTTTAACACATAGGACGATTGTGTTAAAAGCATGATTATCAAACACTGTACCTCTGCCATTGGGCTGATGACTTTGCCCGTGACGGCCAGTGTTGCATGGCTCGACCTGAACAGACAGGTCCAGTGGCAAGGTTCCAGAGTCATTTGATGTTGAAGCTGTTTGTTCATTAGCAGATTCCCTGTGTTTTATTGATGGCGATGGTTCAAGCTAATTAGAAAGGAGGTTGAGGTTCATTAGCAGCTGCAGGTGGTCTTGTTCCATCTGGTTTTCTTGTTGTTGTTTTTTGTATAAATTATTTTAAAATATATTTATAATAACAAAACTATTCTAACTTTATGTGAGTCCCAGAAAAGAAATCAAATAAGAATGTGACAGGGGATGTGATAGTAAGGGTTTGCTTCTTTGGGTAGACAGAAAAATGGATTTAACACAAGATTCAAATATCTATGATTTGATTCAAGTATGACTCTATTCAATTCAGATCAGTCTTAGGTAACAAAAAGAAAATGTCAAACTTAAGGTTGTTTATTGCACCAACAGAAAGTGATAGTTTATCAATTTTTTTTCTTCCATCATTTACTCACCCTCATGTCGTTTGAAACCCATAATGGTGCGTTTACACCGGACGCAAATAGCGTGTCAGGCACGAATGATTTCAATGTTAAGTCAATGCAAAGACGTGTTATGAGATGCACTATGTAATCGGCTGGGGCCAGTTCACAATGTTATGATGTTCAATAAAGTGCTGTAGTCACCGGAGCTCTTTGTCAGTGCCCTCCTTATTGTGGTGATAACAGAGCGAAGCCAAGAACCCACAGAACAGCGCTGGGTAAGAACTATAAACAGAGGATAACTCACGCGCGCTGCACTGGTGGCAGCGTTGGTTGGCTTGCTTTTTGTTGGGACGCTTGTTTTTCCCGTATTAAACGATGTGAATATCGCTGCTTTACTCTGCAGAGCTGCTTGTCAGTCAAGACGTTCTCTCAGTGCCCCGACCTCAGGCACCACTGATTCCTATCTCTCCTGACCTTCAAATAGTGGCCGCAGACATAACAGAGTTACCTATTTCTACCAAGGGCAACCGTTATGTTCTAGTAATAATGGATCTGTTCACTAAGTTTGTCAATCTCTACCCATTGAAGGGTCAAACTGCTGTCTCAGTAGCAGGCTGCATCTTTGACCACTATATTCAACAACATGGTGTCCCCGAGGCTCTACATTCTGACCAGGGGAGACAGTTTGAATCCGACCTCATACAGCACCTTTGTAACTTGCTATCAATCAAGAAGCTTTGTACGTCTCCTTATCACGCTCAATGTGACGGGGCTGTTGAGCCCTTTAATCGTACTCTAGAGGATTAACTTTCCAAACATCTTTCTGCATCGGGCACAGAGTGGGATGAGCACCTCCTGCTGGTTGCACTGGCTTATAACACAACCAAGCACACTACTAAGGGATGGACACCCTTCTTTCTGGCTCATGGCCGTGAGGCGCGTATTTCCCTGGACACCATACTCCAGGATAGTACTGCTGTCAGTCCAGTGACAGTGGGCACGCCAGCAGCATATGCTAACAAGCTGCAGAAAAAATTGACCTCTGCTTACCGTTTTGCAACCGCTCACAGAGATAGGGCACAAGATCAGCAACGCCTGAACTACGACCGTCACATAAAGTACACTCCGTATAGCCAGGGTGACTTAGTACTAGTGGATGACCCTGCCCGCCGACACAATAAACTGTGTCCACGTTGGGTGGGTCCCTATGAGCAACCAATTTGCCCCTCAGGTATTTCCACCCCTGTTAATTTTGAAGTTCGTGATGTATCCAGACTGGGTGCAAAAGCGAAAATCATTCATTACAATCGCATGAAACCCTACATCCCAGACTCAAAGAACTCACTTGCTTCCACCCCCTTCCTCCATTGTTAAACCAAATACCCTGACGACATTGTCAGGACTCCTCCCACCCCTCACTACACCGGTGCCTCCGGGACTTCCCCCTGCACCCCAGGTTCCATTGGAGCCCATTCCATTGTCCCAGTTCGCAACCTCACGTCCAACAACATGGCACTCCGCAACCCTCCAGCGATGTGCAAAATGCACAGGACAGCCTGGTTACTCTGCACTCTGAACTGTTTCCTCGGTGCACACCGGAAGCTAGACTGTCAACAGGTGTTTCTGAGTTTCCTGACACTCCGGTGTCCACTCGGAATGTGCCCCCAGGACTACGTCGGTTGCCGCACCATCTGAAGGACTTTGCACTTTACTGATTTGCTAAATGTTCATGGTTCTCATGTGTTTTTTATTTGATGTGCAAAGTGGAATCAATGGGAGTATGATCATTTATTGAAGTTTAGGGGTCTCTTTCATTTATTATATGTTTCAGTATTGCTAAACATGTTTGGTTAATTACGACTTCTTTGATACAGATGTTCTGAAACATTTTATCTACTTTATTTTTGTTTTGGGTTTTTTTGTGTCTTAAGGACTGTATTATAGAAATGAGGACATTTCTTGTTGGGTAAGGGAGTATTATGTAGGAAGTGAAATGTAAGAGTTATGTTCTATGACTTTAAATAGGATTTGGGATAATATGTGCGAGAACGGAGCCCGCGAGTTTGAGGCGGGAGAAAACAGTTGTAGGGGAGTTTGGAGAGAGGAACACACAAGATGCACTATGTAATCGGCTGCGGCCAGTTCACGTTGCTATGATGTTCAATAAACAAGTGCTGTAGTCACCGGAGGTCTTTGTCAGTGCCCTCCTTATTGTGGTGATAACAGAGCGAAGCCAAGAACCCACAGAACAGCGCTGGGTAAGATCTATAAACAGAGGATAACTCACACGCGTTACAGCTATATGACAAAATGGCATTATAATACGCACATGGTACCCTTTATCGTTTATATAACACGCGCTGTGATGGGTAGGTTTAGGTGTGGGGTAGGGTAGTCTCATATTACGCTAAAGGATTTATGACGCCTTGAGTTCGCGTGTTATATAAACGATAAAGGGTACCATGCGCGTAATATAGCGCCGTTTTGTCATAAAGCGTTTTATGTGACGCTAAAGGATGAGAACGGGCTGAATTAACACAAAGTGGTCAAGCGTTAGACTAGACGCGCAGTAAACGCAAATTTGATGTGCTCTTCGCGTCCGCTGTGAACGTACAGTAACTTACAGTCCCTCCATTGACAGTCCACACAACTACCACTTTGTTGCTTCAAATAGTGTATAAAGAGATCATAAAACTAATCGTAAAACTATGTGCTTGCTTGAAGCATGAGAATGAACCTCATTGGTTCTTTGAAAACCTATAAACTGAAGTTTAATAATTGCCTTTGTAACCCTCGACTCAGGGTTTTGTTATCAAATTCTAAATATCAATTGTCTAAGTTCGGTCAAGGAGCTTTGGGAAATGTTCTTTTTTTTCCAGTGTAAGCTAAATAATTGAATAATCAAAATCTCATAAAAAAAAGAAAAACAAATGAAGTAATGCCATACACAGGAATCCAGTTAACCAGAAAAAATCTATACTGTGAGGCAACTAAAATGCTCTCTGTTCTGACACAGATGTTAACAGAATTTAATACAATATAATCGTAACCCAGAAAAGTTCAGTGTGAAAAGTTCAGTTTTCTTTTCTTGGAAAAAAAAAAAACAAAAAAATGTCTCAGTCCCATGTAACGGATGAAAAAAAACCCCGAAATGTCTCAGTCCTACCACTTCCAGCAAAATGTTCAATGAATCAAGGATGAAGGAAAGAAGAGCTGAAGAGTTGATTGCTTAGGATGAGATGATGAAAAGGAGTTGTTCCGGATGAATCCACGCAATTGATCCGAGTCCACCAGAGAAGTGTATCACCAACAACCAATCCAAGGAAAAAACAGTCTGTACAAATATATATTTCAAATTGATTACATCAATAACATCAGAACACTTGAACCAGTCCCTGTAAGAGAGATCACATGTATTTTTCTTACGGTCATATCTTTCCTTCTCTTATGAAAAAAATATGAAACAACCCAGCTTTGAATCATTTAACTGACAATTGAAAACTACCAATACACATTAACAAATCAAATTACAGTTACATTTTATGTATTTGAACAATTTCACTCAACATGTGAAAACAATATACATGAGCATCGATACACCTCGTGCTCTCCGTGACTAGCAAAGCTAGCATTGTGGTGCTGTACTTAGCCACCCTTTTAATGGCTTCAAAACACACTACACAAACAATTTAACACATTTTTCCTCGACATGAATACATTCTGACTGGTTTTGCTCAAATAATAACACAATATTTAGTTACAAGCAGAATACACTCACCAGAATGTCTCAGAAACGGTCACAGAAAGCAACAAGTATTCATCGACTTCTCTTCCACAGTGATTCAATTCAACTTCCTGGACTGATATATAAAACAATAAATCAGCTACTCAGGTCACACTATAAATGCTAATATTAGTCTGAATTACTCACACACTATGCATTTTTTTCTCCGTGCTCTGTGCGCACTCTTGCAGTGCACTGACTTCCTGCATGAACTACCCTATCTCTTAAAGGGGCAGTAACAAGTTTTAAAGAACTATAGCTAGCTATTGAAACAGGATATAAATGTCAAGGGTTACACCTTGATATTACTGTGTTGTCATTACTCACCTGTGTTTTAAATTTGCTCAAATGAAGCACTGTGTTATTACTTTAACCATCTCTCTAGAGTCTGCTATATCCTGACATAAATTTCATAATTACGTCAGTCATGAAATTACAGTAAAAGCATTTGTTTAAAGGGGGGGTTGACTGCTATTTTTCTTTGCATGATTGTGTTTATGGGTGCAATATAAAATGTATTCGTGGTTTTTCTTTTTTTTAAAGTCTTATTTTTCATAAACTTCACCTTTATTGTCAGCCGTGCTCTCCTCTGTTCTCTGAACGAGCGGTTCACTTCCTGATTCTATGAAAACACTCCCTCAGAAACGCGTCATGAGCTCAGATTGGTTAGTTTGGACTGGTGTGTTGTGATTGGCTAAACTGTCGCTCACGTTGTCCGGAAGGTTAAAGCCCATTACCTTTACGGGCATGTCATGAGCTCCGGTCCAGATGTAAATATGTGTCGAACTGCAGTATCAGTGAGGCAGAATCAGACCGAGAAACCCGCGATGAAGAGAGTCAAACAGAACCTCACCACACACGGCTCTTAATAAAGGTTTCTGAATGATAATTTGCTACATTTTTTTTTTACTTTATTCACGTTTGTTTTACACAATAGCATCTGACTGGCAACAATAGCAACTGACTGGCTACTAATGTTATACTCAAACAGCATTGTTTATGTTCTCTGATCGAAAATAACGTCATAATATATATATATATATATATATATATATATATATATATATATATATATATATATATATATGAAAAATACATTTGCAACATTAGTACTTATACAAAATTCATGTTTGTACGTGGTTGTCATAGACACGAAATAGCATAACAAAGTGGCTAAAGCCAGTGCTGGCATTTGATAAAACTAAAACTAAAACATTACGTCTGAAATTATACATGCAAATACATTTAAAATGATGAAGTCTTAGCCTACTTACAGATTGTGGCCCAACAACTGCTGCCTCTGGTTTTAAAGTTGAATCTGCTTCATGTTTTAGGAACAGTTTCTTGTTGAATTCGTGAAGATTCTGGAAGCTGTCTTCTGTAAAATGCGCAGCACAGAGAGCTAGATTACAATCGACACTTTCAGGAACATAATCAAACATAAATTGTATCCATTGTTGACGAAGTACAGCCTCCGTGGGAAGTCCGAAACACAGAAGACCTGACAGCTGCGTGAACAACACACTCGACGAGCTGGAGGCTGGAGCTGCATATGCGCATGCACTGTTTTGCATTGTTTTGTGGTTTGAGTGGTTGATGCAAATGTGTGGGTTAGTGACGTACCATAACCCAGCTTTAGTCCCAATTGAGTCGTCTTTTGTAGGCAATTATACTTCCTGATTTTTAAGATGATATCTCTGCTTACACTAAACTTTCAGAGCTGCAACTTTGCAGATACTGTTCATGCACCAACAGCAACATTACACACTATTTAAAATGAAAAAAGTGAAATCGCAGTCAACCCCCCTTAAATCACTTTAATGTAGTCACATGACTGTCAAGTTGTGTTGATATGCTATATCAATCACTTTCTGAATCAATGCACACGTTCTCTGAAAACAAATTTAAAGAGAAATAAACTAATACAATTCAAGAATCAAGAGCCCAACTATATCAAACACTGATCACCACAATGGTGACTTCAAATGAAACTTTCTTTCTATCAAACATCAAGTCAAACTAGTTGGTAATAAGTCAAGCTGGTAATGTGGTTTTTTGAGTTGTTTAATCATCCTCAGATGAAATCAACTGAAGATAAAAGACATTCAATCTTTCAAGATCTCAGCAAAGGCAGCAAAGCGAGTTTTACTTCTTGTGTTTCTGCTCTTGTCTTTTTTTCTGTTCTTGTTTCTATTTCCTTCAGCAGGAGTTTGAATGTTTTAAATAATATTTCATGGACATCATCCTAACCTTTAAATTACTTTTTATAAATGATAAGGACACTAGACATTTTCATGTTCTTGGAATGTTACAAATCAACGTTTCTATTGTCACGGAACAGAAGATGCTAACACAGGTAAAATCTGAATGGAGTTTATTGAATGACACACGGGTTAACAGCAGGTGATTCTCTTGATAGCAGATAGTTCTAGTGACACTGAGTATATGAATGAATAGTCTTATCTTGTGTAAAGAAGAAGAAAAAGAAGACAACAATTAATTCGAAGATAAGTGGCCAGGTAGTGGTTCAGTAAAAAACTACGAGATTGAGTGGTGATTGAGAGGTGAGTGCAGGTGATGACCAAAGAGGATTGTGGGAGATGTAGTGCACAGAGGTGATAGACTGGTGACTGGGGATGTGCTACTTAATGTACTACCATGAACCTTCTGGGGGTAAATAAGGTAAAAAAGTTGTCCCTTTAAGATACAATGTGTACCAATTCCTGTTTTATTTGATATTTTTAAACCGGGTTGAAGGAGTTCCCATGTATGCTGAACATTTGTTGGTTTCTTTTGGTATGTTTAATATGTAGTAACTGTTTTATAAAAGCATTAAGACAATCATAGCTGTGCTACTGTATTTTGTGAGTACATGGCCACAGAAACTCAAAACCTGCGCCTTGCTTCCCGAGACCCAGGTTGTCACTAAATGATGTGTTGAAAATTTAATTCTCTGATCACATTAAGTGCTCTAAGAAGACTAAATCTAAACAGAAGATCTTGGCAGTGTCATCTTTTTTTCTGGAGAGAGATAGGCAGTGGCCCTGTAAAGTCTATTTTGGTGTCTTGTTTCACCCTGCACATTTAGATGATGAAGGTTGATGAATCATTTTGTCAGGTGAATTTATACACCACCAAACTTTATATTTTACTAGACACTCTCAGTACTAGCAATGAAACATCATCAAAATGCATATTAAAAATAAGATTAGGTATTTACTATTATACTATTTTTTTCAATTACTCGTTGTTCTGTGTAAAACATTTTCTTAGTTCTGAATTTACATTACCATTAGAAAAATAGGGCACATCCTAATTCCTGAGAGGACTGAACTTAGAATAACTTCAAAACTATTCTGTCTTCCATTTGAGGTTTATCAAAGAGGTATTAGCAAACTGTGCCCCAGATATGGCTATGACCAGACTTGCAAACACTTGTGTGAATGAATGTGGGTGTAGAATCCCCAATCTCGATCGGACATAGATCACATCAGCCAGCAGTTAGCATTGCAGCTAGCAGGCACTTCAGCGGACAGCAATATTCAGCTCAGAGTGTAGCAGATCCCAGCAGCACTCTGATAGCACCATGACCACAACCAGGACTACAAAAACATGCTACTTTCCTCAAACAACAGTTTCTGGTGTAAACGGAGAAACTTTCTAAACATTCTCATGAAGCATAAGACTGCAAATGTTGTTATTTTCATGTGGAAAAGAGTAATATTCAGCAATAACAGTCAAAACCCCTAAAGAGGAATTCTACAGTCGCTCGGTCTTAATACATGGCTGCAAAACAACAACAACAACAAAAAACTGCAATGTGAGAGGACTGAACTTCAATCTTCTCTGGACTCACAGACAACTGTTTAAATCAGATGTCATTTACAATATAGTGACCAACAAAGCAAACAGGATGCCAACCCCTTTTCACACCACATGTAAAAAAAAAAAAAAAAAGTTAGTACCCTAACACTAGTTCAGAATTCTGTTGACCACACAGATGATGTCTTTTGCCTCAGATAAGACAACACAATCTATTGTGTAGAACAAACACGTATGAGGGGTTAACATACAGCCCAATCACAGGAACTGCTTTGTTCTACCTCATTTGTAAAGACTCTGGGGTGGATCTGATCACAGGGAATTTGCATATCATAATTAATAATTATTCATACACGTTCCCCGTAATCGGATCCACCCCAGAGTTTTTCCATTCTTATACACAGGTGTGAATGATCTCCAAGGAAAAAAAAAAACTTTGGCCAGGACAGATTCACATTACACAAAATGGACAGAATAGAACTAATCCTATCCATATCTATTTTTAATATCTATACAGTATGCTTAATTAGTGTTGTTTATGACACATCAATGTACACAGACATATCTATTAGGGTATATGTGAATGTATTTAACATTACGCAATCATATTTTGAATCTATGCATTCAGCATAATGCCTATGTTAATCTAGAATTGGTTTGTAAAGTGAATAGTGTCCCCATCAATAAACTGAGCCGTTAGGACCAACGCAGACCAGAGGGTGAACACCCCCTACTGGCCTCTCTAACACCTCCTTCAGCGGCAACCTGGTTTTCTCAAGACACCTCCCATTCAGGTAATGGCCAAGCTCAACACTGCTTAGCTTCAGTGGGAAACCAGTCTTGGGCTACAGGGTGAGATGGTTTTCTTGTTGCCTTGTTTATTGTCATTATTATAAAAGGCCTGCAATTGGATCCTACTCAATTGTTTCTAGGATTTCCACTGTTACAGAAGACCTGACCCAACACTTATTCTTCTCCAGTGGTCCCTGCACTCCCAAGTCCAGTGGTTCTGGAGGTTCCTGACCCAGCAAAGGCTCTTTCCCTGTCAATGATGCTCCCTGTGGTGTCTACTGCCATCTTGTTAGCTGCACACACACGTCTCGTCACGGCAAGAGGTTTCATTCCTAAATTCTCCATTACCGCTAGCAAGGCTGTCTCTGCATTTTCAGTGCTACCTGAAATGACAGAGGAGTTTATTCCCAAATTCCTCCATTCCCCACATTCCCCCAACTCAATCAATAGATCAAGATTCCATGTCGCCTCAGTCATTCTTAAATAAGCCCAGTCCCAAGTCGACGCTGGTGAAGCCCAGCTCCAAGTCATCAATGTTTAAGCCCAGCACCAACTCATCATTGTTTAAGTCCAGCACCAAGTTCTGTGGATATACCATCCAGCCTCCCTCTCCCTCCTTCACTTCCTAAGCCTTGTTTCCGCTGTCTCCCTTCAAATCCTCGGCTCCTCCGCTCTGCTGTACGGATCTATCCGGTGCTTCCCAGTCATTAGCTTAGCCTTGACTCATGGATCCCTCAGCTCCACCACAAGCCTCCAAGCCTCGGACTCCATCTCGACCCTGGGACCCATTGGCTCCACATTGGCTCAACACTCCCTTGGCTCCACTATGGACGGCCATCTCTCGGGCTCTGGAGAGCCCTCTGGCTCCACCTTGGTCCATTATTGCTCTGGCTCTACTTCAGACATCCAAAACCCAAATCAGAAGCTTCTACTCATCCCTTTACCCCTCTGGCTATGCTGGGCTCCTTTCCTCCGGTTCCACTATCATCCTTTCTCCCACCATCTCCGCCCTGGTCTGCCAATTCCACGCCTCCACCTCATTTACACATGCCTTCCAGGCTCTTGGCGTCACCCTGGCTCTACGTTTCCACCTTGGTCTCTACTTACACCAAATCCATCTCAGTCAGTCATCTTCCTGGTTCCCCCTGGCCTCTTCACCAAGGCTCCACCATGGTTCCTCCCTCCATCGGCTCCACTGTGGACCTTCATCCCGTCATGGCTCTGGATCATACTTCTGCTCCTCCCATCTCTGCTCTGGTTCCTCCCATCTTTGTCTCCTCCCTGGTCATTGTCTCCTTGATGTCTTCCTCTACCTGTTCCTCAATCTCTTCCAGAGCCCCTAACCTCTCTCCCTCCCTCCCTCCCTCCCCTCCTCCCTCCCCTTCCTTGATTCATGAACATCTTGATCCATTACTTAAAACATCTGAAATATGGAATGCTTGAGGCAACAAATTAAGTTTTTTTTTTAAATGTGTCCTGCAGCAATCTAAATAAAAATCACATGATAAGCAAAGACAGAAATTATATTTATAGTTAAATGTAGATGTTTATTTCTTCCTTTTATATTATGGAATCATCAAAAAGAGTTTATAATTGCACCAGAAGTTACACAGAATTAGGGCTGGGTACCGAGTTCGGTACTTTTTAGGTACCGACCGAATTGCCTCGGTACTACCGAGTATCGAAAAATGTCTTGATTTTCGGTACCAAATTTCGGTACATAAGTGGTTAATCTCGTCAACGTCAGTGAAACAATAAGCACGCAGCACAATAGGTGTGGAATGTGGAAATGATCCAAAGTGTACCTGTGTGCCAGGTCTCGATACCAGAAGCACGCAATGCAATATTTTCGACAGGATAATTGCCGCCAAGACCAGTAACACGGTAAATCTGATAAGCGCACACACACTTGTTGAGAGGACAAAGCCTGTCTTCCACTGCAAGAACTGGAGCGCGTCACAGATGAACCGACACTCAGCATATGGGATACTTGCCTCATAGACATGAGAAATAGGTCTATAGTCAGTCAAAATAATTCTACTTTTAAACAAAACAATTAGAAATGAATAGTTTGATTACCTGATCCATATAACGTTAGGCGCGCACATTCACTGATGCAGGAATGATGAGTCAGCATCACCATAATCATATTTGCTGCCAGCAGACTTATTAAACACTTGTTCATTAATAAACGATTAAAAATATATCCTTGCTGTTGTTTCACGACACATCCATAATCATTAGGCTTCTGTTGCCAGTGCTTTGCGGCAAATTCACTTTTATTTGTATAGCATTTTTGACAATACATATCGTTTCAAAGCAGCTTCACATAAAATGCATGTTTCCAAATTACAATTTAGAGTGATGATCTGTTATTATCAGAGGTGACAGTGTAATGCATTTCAATTAATTTTCATTCAGTTTCATTGTTAAACATTAAGATAAGGCAGAAACAATGAGCTCATTGAAGTAAAGAAAACATGTTGTTAAATGATTAGGAACCATCGAAAATTTTAGCATTGGTGCTTTTTTGTGTGAAAAAGTCAACAACTGAAAAATAAAATAAAAATGTAGGTAATATTATATTGATAAAACTGGTTACATAATATTGGTATCGAAAAAAGGTATCGTTCAGGAACCGGTATTGAAAGTCAAGAGTATCGGTATCGGTATCGAAACATTTTGTTAAGATACCCAGCCCTACAGAATACAATGAAATGTTGTAATTTCAAATGTGTTGACTGTGTTATTAAATGTTATTGCATTAAAAAAAATAAAAAAATAAAACTGCTTATAAATACAATAAAATAAATGTGTTAATTTATATATAATTTTTTAGATGCTGTCAGTATTGCATATTTCAGTGCCTATGCAAATGTAAGTAGATGTATGTGTTAGAGCCACTCTTTACATAAAACACAAATGAATACTCATGAGATCATGTTGCAAACACACATATTTTTGTGGACAATTGCAAATCTGACAGCGTAATCCTGCCGTGAGCATTGACTCAGGAAAGCCCAATTGATGTGTTCACACAAAAACAATAACTGACAGGGGACAGCTGTGTGTGTGTCGTGTGTGTGTGTGTGTGTGTGTGTGTGGCTGGGGAATACAAACATAAATCTTTTTTCAACAATCTATTTTCCATCATAGCTATTCACAGGGGACGTCTCAAAGTGCTCTTTAGCTTTTCTGTCAATGGCTGTCCCCATCCATCAGTTTCATAGAGAATTATTCCCCAGATCGATGCGATCACCAGCGCTCAGCACTATTAGGGCTAATAGGAAGACGTGTGTGTGTGTGTGTGTGTGTCAAGCTGTCACACACTCATCGCAGCTGATTTACATCTAATTATACATGACACTGCAGTATGTTCGTACTCAAGCATATGATTTGCATTACATAATGCACAATAAAGACAATACTTGATAATTATAGGTGTAATTCCACTTTTTGATTATTCTGTATCCTGATAATAAAAAATTACATAATTAAATGAAATGATGTCTATCGTGATGTGAATATGTTTAGAGCACAGAGGCATCTTTTATCCGTCTGTAAAGTACAGATATCCTGCCTGAACGAGCGCAATCTTCAGTTGTAGCGCAATGACATCGAGAAAAAAACAAATGTTCCAGTCTGACGAGATGAATAACTTTAACTGGGTCATTTCAGAATATTTAGTGTCCATTACATACCCGTGACAAGGGTATTCAGGTCAGATAATGCAGCTATGAAGAGAAGCTGAATGCGTAATTGTATTCAATGAAAGATTTATGAATGAAATTGGGAAGAGGCGTCGAGTGGGCCGGAGATCAAATTCATAAATCAAATGACAATACATTTACATTACACCTGCTTAAATGGAACAAGCATTCTTTAGAAGTGAGCATTTAATTTGCACCAGAGCGAGGTAAATTAAGTAGGCATAATTATGCCTATCTTCCACTCAAGCATTGTTTCACATGAATCTTTTAGCAAGGCAACCATTAGCTACAAACTAATGCCAGAGACACCTAAGCAAACTGAATTATTCAATCTGTCAGTGAATATCCCGTTACATTCTACTTATGAATACTTGATTTTATTTTGTATAATTGACCAGGCTTGTTTGTCAGACAGGGTTTGATCTGTCTTTCGGGTATTTTTCGTGGATGTATGAAATCTAGGGCTTTTTCATTTATTTTTTTTAGCTATGTATCTATCTTCATATGTTGAAATCTAACAGCCTTTTGTGAAATGTTTCACTCCAAAGAATAAATAATAAAAAATAGTATTAATGTTAATGTATTTACTGCATTTATATAAGTATATTTCACTGCTTGGAATGTAAATGAACATATTGATATTTCTAGAATCAGAATCTAATATTGAACGTACCAAAGATGTCAATGTTTTCTTTCATGCAAGACTTTAAAGTGTATAAACGGTAGTAGAAAAATATGTTAATTTTAAACCCATAGCACATTATAAGTCATACCTCATCTTTCACACACACACGAGAGATCTAGTCTCTGGCATTTGTTATAGATTGATGAAAATGACTTCCAAAGTGTTTATTTCTCCTAATACCCCTCAAAAGAAGAGTTAGCACTCGGGAGATATTTGATCGGAATGAGGGAAACTGATGGAGCAACTGATTAATTGGAATTTAATCCATCAGTCACCAAAGCATCAGCCACATCATTTACATTCCAAACAATCAGCTGATGGACCAATAGCACACGGGGTATTAATACGCAACAGTCAATATGATACCACAGAGCTGTCACGTACCTTATTGACAGGCACAATGCCTCTTTTAATCCTGCCTTGATCAAATTGCATATATTGTCGGATTTCCACAAGATTCGGGACGTCTTTGGAATTTTTCATCCGAGAGAGCGTGTGTGTGTGTGTGTGTGTGTGGGTGGGGGGGTTGATGTAGGCCACACATTTCCACTGTGATTTGCTGGAGTTGCACAGGTTGCTGTGTGTTGAAGTATGTAGCTCTGATGAATGATGAATGAACATACAGATATCATTTTACAAGACCAAATCAACTATTATTAATGATGAAGAAAGGAAACCAATCTGCTTGATATGTAGCCTCTCTAATTTTAACACATTTTCTTAAAATGCTTTAAAACCCAAATTTAGCATTTTCAAGTTCACATAAGACGCAAACGCTGATCAGTGTTACACAGAAGCTCTCTCTAATCTTTACACATCTGTTGGTCTTCAGCATGAGAGTGTTTAATGAGGTCTGTTCTCTACATACAGTGCTCTTTTACCTCTAAACTCCTCCACTCTTCTCTCCAATGGCGCTCCATCACTGTAATGAAGTTTGTCTTGACAATGAGGGTTGATCTAGGCGACAGTATGTAATATCGCCCTTCACGGATCACATATCTGAGACATTTAATAGGCTGCTTATCATGTAGCCCTAGGTTAATCATTTATCAGTATCTCATCAGATCCCTCTGATGGATTATTCTCAATAAAGGCGCCTCGCCGAGCTCATTCACCAGCGCTTATTAGCCTGAATTACACCACATGGAAGCATCCTCCGTACGCTGTGTGATCCATCGCTAGCAACACATGCTAACCCGCTGTCAGCGCGAGTGCAGTCCGCGGCCCGATAGAGACGTGGAGCTTCTGAAGCGAGATTGAGGCTCTTCGCTGTGGATGTTGGCAGCTGCTCAGACCCTATGGACGACTTTAGCGCTGCCATTTGTCACGCTCCAAAGCAATATGTCAGCGAGTGTCAGCTTCTCCACACAGACAGCTAAACACCGCAGAGAGGTCGGCCGATCACTACATGTGTGCACAAACAATGTTTTTTCCCATCACATTTTGTGGGATCTTGACCTGACTTAAAAGTACATAGGTTAAAAATGCAATCACTGATTACATTCTATGCTGGTAACTATTTATATATATAAGACATTTGCACAATCCAAGTATAAGTGTGTGTATTGAACACTGCAGTGGCCCCAGTGAACCTCTCACAGCTCTGATCTAGATCTTCCCAGCGAAGAGACTGGCATTGATTCTCCAGAGCTCAGATTACCCTCTTCATGCCAACGCAGAGTCGCTTCACTCCTGAACACTCGATTTTGAAACACACACACGCACACACACATAGATGCTTCCTTCCTGAACACTCATTTTTTACTTTATTGTGTATATACACAAAATAAAATAAAAAATAAAATAAAAAAAAATAATAATACAATAAAATAAATAAATACAAATTTTTAAGACATAGGCTTATCTGAACACTCAATTCTGACACACACACACGGATACACACAATCACATGGACACACACACACACACACACACACTGGTTGCATAAACCGAAAATAAGAGTCTAATGTCTATGTTTATGCAACTAGCCCCTGAACAGCTAAGAAATCATGACTGTGAATAATCAATTTTTAATCAAAACAATGAAGCAATATTGTACTTTAGAGGCCAGGTAAGATTTCTGTCTAAAGCATCACTGACCCAGATGTGTGATCAGCCACTGAGGAGATCGAGCTGGACATCGGGCGGCCCACTCTTAGGAACCGCTCACATGTGTGCCTGGAAATTCATTCAATTTCATTTTAAAAGGTTACTTCTGAACTTTCAAAACATCTACTTTCTCAAACTACAGGCTCAAAGTAAAATGGACACACATGGCATTGAGGGGCTACCACGCAAATAAATAAATACTATTTTATTAATTGTATAATAATTTTGTAATAAATCATTCTGATAAATGAATCCTGTTTGGACCATGTAATCAAAAAGACTTTTATATTGTCACTCCCTGTTATGCCTATGTGTGTGCACTGACACATGACGATATCTCCGTCCTCGCAAAAGTCAAGTTTATATTAACACTTTTCACTGTTTTTTCAACGTATAGTCTCCAGCCTGTTTCCAGCCTTTTACAGATACAATGCGGTGCGTAATGTCATCCTTAAAAAAATCAATTGTCACATATGTTTTGGCATCTCTAAGAAGAGATCTGCCCACTGATGTCCATGCTCTCCTAAAGCTCACTTCTGACTGTAGTCACTCTATAAATGCCTCTGTTACATATGCCTCATATATTTACCAGCTAAACTAAAATGCAATATGTTATGAGGTATTCAACAAAAGTAATGTTTTTTTTTCTCACATCTGTTTCCATTTGTGTATGATTGCATTGTGGTTACAGAGTTTAAGTTTGTCTGTCACACAGGCCAAGAGCATGAAGAGCATCATTAAAGGGCAATATCAAAAACTTAATCTAAAAGTTATCCAGAAAAAAAGTGACCTGCTAAATTTCTTGATTTAGAAAAAAAGATTTGGTGAAAAAAAAAATCAATAAAAGTTTATGCAAATGTTTGCAAATTTGTTGATAATAAAATCATAACTAATTCCTCTATGCACGATATAAAATGAAGCATTGACATATAAGATCCGAGTATCAGGCTTGGATTGTGTTGCACTGGCCTGAAACTCAAAGCCAGATCAAAACAATGCACAGGCATTTAAGATAACCCGATTGAACCAGTGATGGAAGGTTATATGAAACAAACTACTAATGGACTCAATCCATTAGTATAATATATATATATATATATATATATATATATTATTAATTTTAGTAGCAAAATAACTACATCATAAGGGAATCCCATGTACAAAATTATTTACTTTCTCAAATTTGTGTCAGATGTGAATATTTACCTTATATTGCTACATTAAATCAGTATAGCCAGTTGCTATTATTTTAAGCCATTTTAAAGCAATTATTACGCCGGTAAGGGAACTCCCACTGCATCAGATATCCAACGCTTTAATGGAATGCCTTTGGCATGATGCTAAATCGTTTGGGGATCGGGGAGAAGGACAGGGCCTTCCTTCTCGATGCCCCCCTTTCGCCTTCTGGCTTCTTTGGCGACACGGCAAGAACCATTGGTCAAGAGGCTTCAGGAGGCAGAGCAACAATCAGATACCCCCAGTTGTCAGTCCAGGTCTCATGGGACAGCTGCCAGCTCTCATATTTTTTGAGAAGGTTGCCTCTTGTGCTCCCCATACACGTCTCTCGAGGTTAAGATGGCCCTGACCATGAGGTCTTGTCATAACACGTGGACCCTTATGGGCGTTCCCCAGGAGGGCGAGTACAAAAGTATCGCCCCCTTTATGCAGCCCTTAGGAAATCCATGTTTGCTTCCTGCCACCGACTGGCACCAAATTGCAGTGTCCGCCCGGAGACGCTGCAGCCCTCTCAAGTCCGCCGCCTCTCAGGAGGTCTGTAAATAGTATATTTCAGTTAGTTCCTGCCAGTTAGCTGCTTCAGGTCACTGAAGCCGTTTGGAAATGAATAGCCGAGGTCAGTCTCGAGGGACTGGTAATGGCATATCTAGACCCCCCAAGGGTTCTTCAAAATATAGCCTAGACATGTCAGTCAAATCAGCTCCGAGGACTGGTCTCTCGTGATAGATCCACAAGCTCCTTAACTCCTCGTTCCCTTCTAACCCTATCACAGGAAGATTCCGAGATTCGCTTTTGAGGAGAAAAGCTTTACAATATACAGTTCTTCCTTTCTGCCAGCCTTATCTACTTGCACCTTTACTAAATGTATGGATGCTGCCCTTGCTCCATTGAGACTTCAGGGGATCCGTTTTCTAAATCATATAGATGACTGGCTCATTCTGGCTCAGTCAGAAGAACTGGCGATTCAACATCGAGAAGTTGTTTTGCGTCATCTGAGGTGCTTGGGGTTGACACTCAATGTGAAGAAAAGCTCTTCAGAGGACTACGTTCCTGGGAGTAGAGTGGGATTAGAGTCACGATGTGGGTGCAACTGTCTCCTGTTCGTATAAATACTATCTTAACCACAATAAAGAGTGTTAGGTTAGGCTAGGCCATCACTGTCAAACACTTTCAAAGAGTTTTTGGGCCTCATGGCTGCAGCTTCCATCGTTATTCCTTTTGGTCTGCTCCACATGAGGGCCTTACAGTGGTGGCTAAGGACTAAGGGCTTTTCTCCACTGGGGGACCCCTTTCACACGATCAGAGTTACGCGCAGATCCATCCCGCATGGGCTGGGGTACGGTTATGGAGGACCGTTACACCCAAGGTGCTTAAAAAAAGGACCATCATCTCTCATGGCATATCAATCGCTTGGAGATGTTGGCCGTATTCTTTACCCTGAGGCACTTCCTTGTAGACGCCTTCTTTCTAGACTGGCACATCAGATTCTTCAATGGTCCCAGGATAAATTTCTCTTTGTTAGATCTATTTATATTCCTGGGGTTGATAATGTGGGAGCAGATATCCTGTTGAGGCAGGGGCTGAGGCTTCATCCTGAAGTAGTTGAGCGAGTAATTCTCTCTATGGAGAGAATTTAGCCGAGCGGAGGTTGACCTGTTCGCCTCTCATGAGAACACCCATTGCCCGCTCTGGTACACTCTCTCACATCCAGCTCCTTAAGGAGATGTGGCCGAGATCATGCCTGTACGCTTTTCCCTTGATCTCTCTGCTCCCTGTGTTCTGGGAAGGGTCAGGAAGTACAGTCTAAGTTTACTCCTTGTAGCTCCATACTGGCCGGCCCGGATTTTGTTCTCGGACCTTAAAAGTGTCCCTTGGAGTCCTCCCTGGCGAGATCTTCTTTCCCAGGCCGGTGTTACAATATTTTATCCACGGCAATAGAGTTATGGAGACTATGGATCTGGCCCCTGAGGGGGACCAACCCATAAATAGATTGCCCATTCCATCTAGGTGGTTAGATCATCCATTCTAGAACCCCACTCTACTAAGAACTAAATATTTTTAGGAACGTTAGGTCCGGCATTGAAGCTCGTAGGGACATTCCCACTAAAAAACTCCATGTTCCTGTAGATTGGAGGATGAATCCTTTCATCAGGCTGATGGGTTATCACTGGCACCCTTCATGTCCTGTGGATCAGTTATATGCATTGCCCCCTCTCTTACTCGAGATCGTGGGAGTCACTCTATCTTATTTCTGCCTTGACACTGAGGTGTCTGCAGGCAATATCGATGATTCTCCAGGTATTCATCATATAAGAATCTATTTGAGTATGCTTTCTGCTCGTCCCACTCCCTGAAAGAGTGGTGGTGCTGGACCCTCTTACTTGATGACGTGGCAGCCACTCTACCTTATTTCTGCCTTGACACTGAGGTGCTTTTAGGCAGTATCATGATTCTTTAGGTAATCCATCCTCCATCGCATGTGTCGTAGCCTTGGAGGCCCCTATGTTAGGCCTATGGGCTGGTAGGAGTTAGATCTAGATATGTATCAAGGGCTAGTAGCTATTCCCATTTTTTTCAATTAGACAGTTGGTTATCTACGGAAACCTCTCATAACTGATGTACGAGGTGCACTATTGCCTTCACCTCTCATCTAATATTTCTTTACTGTTCTGGGGTTCCCATCCATGGGGTCCTTTGAGCCACCGGCTCCAGACCTCCCCTTCTTACACTAACTCTTATGACAATCTAGGTTGGATCTGCCTTCACATTCCTATCGTCCGTGAGTGTGCCAGATGCTTCACACCAGGGCGTTTTTCTCTCAGTGTGGCAGCGTGGGTATTCATTCACCAAACCGAATCGATGCTTGCGAAAGGGAACGTCTTGGGTTAGTATTGTAACCCTTGTTCCCTGAGTGGGGAACGAGACGCTGCATCCCTTCGCCACACTTTTCACGCTCCTGAGAACGACTTGCTTCAACCCTTAAAAAGTTGACATGGCTATGTTCCGATGTCCTTTTATAGCTTCCGGATTACCGTCAAATGCAACGTCACGAGTGATGAAAGACATAGCACGTAGTAGTTCAAAGAGTAGTTCCATTACAGACTTCAGACGCATCATGCCGAAGGCATTCCCCAAAGCGTTGATGCGGACACGCTGCTGCGAGTGTGTAAGATTTGTTGCTGATGCTCATAGATACACAGATACACTGCTGTATGTAAGATCTGCTGCTGTTGCTCAAGCTGCTGCTGGATGGAACCATCCACAATGGAGCTGGGCAAAGCCAATACAGATGAAGGAGTCTTGATTCTGGACAACGAAGGAGACTTGGTGCTGGACGCAACCAGTGGTGACAAAGTCTTATAGCTGGACTAAACCAGCAGAGTCAAAGATGACTTGGAAGTAGATTGAATGAGTGGCAAGGAAGATGACTTGGAACTAGATGGGACCAGCAGAGACTGAAGACGTTAAAACATTTCGTCATCCAGCTCAAGTGATAATTCAGTGGAGACCCAGCTTATTGTATGCACCTCAGTGATGGGAGTCAGAATGCTGGTTGGGATTTGGGTCAGGAGTGGGGCTGAGGTTGTCCCCATCCAAGAGACAGACGGTGGAGGGCGAGTCACTCTCAACAGGCAGACGGTCGTACGCAAGTCAACCTACGCCAAAAGAGTAACACTTGACGATTTATGATGTAGAAGTAGCGTAAGCTTTGATGCCTCTCACGGTTCAAACAAACAGGGCTGGGCAACCGCGTTCGTCGCAACGGTGTGCGTCAAGTTCAAGTGTTACTCTTTTGGCGTAAGTCACGAATGCCATCTGCCGGAAGCTAGTTATTTAGTCAGTAAAGTTTTAAAATGGATATTTTTCTTACACGAAAGCATAGCTTCACTTCAGAAGGACTTTATTGAAGAAACAGAGGGCTTAACTACTCAAGGATGATCATCAACAGAACAGGAAACAGGTGCAAAACTAATTAGAAATCAAACATCCAAAAACAGTGACAATGAAACTAACTAAAACAATCTGTAACAAATTAGCTCTAAAGAAATATTAATAATCAATCATAACGTATTATAATTGATCATGAATATTTGGATCAGAAAATTGAATTAACTGTCTAAATGTAGTAAAATGAATGTTACAATCAATCCACCTGTTCATCCCGTGAACACTCAGTGTTAATTGTTTATTAATTCTTAGAAAGGTCTTTCCTACTGTACAGTACTACTAAGAGTCTGTAGTCAAAATCCGAGTTGTAAACTAAACTTTGTTGCAAGCAGAGAATCAAAAACAAATTCGTATTATGCACAAGTTTTATTAACTAAACCACAAACATAACTAAACTAAACAGGTCAAATGATGAGTGACAAAATGAAACCAGAAGCATGAAATGGAAATATGGAAAAGATCCATTTAACTATGAAAAGAACCATCACCATATTTACCGTAAACAGTGACGTGTGGAGGCGTCCTCCTACTGTTTGAGAAACGCGGACCTGGGATTCGGCTTTGGGAATCGCAAATCAAAGCAGTGATTGACAGCGCTCTGATCCAATGGCGTTGGGCATTGTCAGGTTGGCAGTAAATCTAGCCCAATGATGTTGGGGGGGGGCACCAGGGGGGCCAATCATATTCCAGGGGGACCAGTGCCCCTCCCTCTAGACACGCCCCTGCTGCCAACAGGACAGTTCCCCTTAGCCCCGACAGATGATGATGTTAAACTGGACCAATAACCTCCGGGGGCAAAGCCATAAAACACCAGACTGACAGACCACGCCAGCAGCCGAGGGCTCACATTAAACAGCAGAAGCAGCCGACAGCACCCTGACAGAAACTGGAGGACCGTGAAAACAACTGCTTCATTACAAAAAAACGAAAGTTCCTGTGCGAGGCTTCGGATGTGATGAGGATGACGGATGAAGGATTGGTGTGCAGATTTGATCCAGTTTGTGCTTATGATTTACACAACATGAAGGAGATTCATCAATATGAAAACATACGCAAAGATGTGTGCGTATGGTAATAGACTGCATTGCTATAAACGAACTGTTACAACAGCATTATCTTCAAAGACTAATGCCCAATACTGTATTCATGAAGCAGTAAACACACATTCGCAATGTAAAGTATTGTTCAGTGTGTAACACTAAACATTAATAATGTTTCTTTTTTTGTGGAGCTACTTGCAACGACACATCGTTATTGCTATTGGAAATAATTACAGTAACTTGTAAAATGTGTTCTGCTAATGAGGATTGTTCTTCAGTTCTCCAGACACAATCATTTATAATGAACTTAATCCATGAGAGCTGAAATAAATAAAAGTGGATGACTGATACATAATTCAAAACACACACCGATTAACTGATTAGCTAACTGTCTGTCACGTGGGTCTTATTGAATCATTGAATAATAATACAAACAAACACACAGCTGTAAATATATCAATAATTGTATGAATAAATAACTGGAAAAGCTTTCAACTTTTAGTTCTTGTTTTTCCGTCGAATCGGCCTGTAGATGGAGCACACAGCTGGCAAACACATCACAACATCATCATATCATCATATTATCATAACATCATCATATCATATCATCATACACCTGTCAGCAATCATATATCCATTGTGATGGTGAAGTGTGTGTTCCTCTGATGATAACTCAGCTGATGATCTGTGTTACTGATGAACAAACTCAGAAAACCTTCTTCGGCTGGTCCTGATGGAGATCGGCTTTTACAGAGGATCTCCTCTCACACACACACACACACACACACACACACACACACACACACGGCTTCAGTGCGGTGAACAATATCGCTCTGTCCTTTCTGAAACGTGGCGTTTTCTGCGGTTAATTCATTTGCCCATGACATCATCATTGGACTGAAGAAAGTCACATGTTCCATCGACAGTCACAGATTATATTCTTTATGATCAAATCACTTTTAAAACATGAATGAATGAATTTCATATATCAATAAATATTTTAGATTCACATAAATGCAGTGATGTAAGTGGTCACACACTCTCAGCATGAAGTCTGTGACTGTGAGTGTGTCAGGAAAGACGAGTTTAATACCAGCGAATAAAACAGGCTTCCCCAAAATATATTACATTAGAATAAATACAACTGTAAATATTACAATGCTAAACGAGTTTGAGTTCTTATTGAATGAGTGTATATGACCCGTTTCACACTGAACACGGTGCTTCTGCAACTCATCTTCCCTTTCCCTTCATAAACTGTAAAATTTCTGCTATTTCATAACATGGGTCACAAATAACTGCAGGAAAATCACATTAAAATGGACTATTTCAACATAAAAACATGTATTATTCTGTTAACATATGTACATCTCCGTAATAATGTGATGTAGATGAAGAAATTCTGAATACATTAGATCTTTAGATATTTCTAATTATAATGAAATGCATTACATGAGACTGGTGTGTGACACATTATTTTCATTTGCTTCTATAACATGATTATGATCATAAACTCATGGAACTACTGTTAATGAACAACTTTTCCCTGAAATATAATATTTGTTCATTCCCTCATGGGTTGTCCATTCCTAATACCCTGAATCCTCATAACGGTCTTCCTCATCATCAATACTGTGAGTGTGTAGGGTCATGAGTTTATCGGTCGGGCAAATATGGATCAATTATGGAAATTCCTGAAAGGCAATAGAAATACGGCAACTAGAACACACACTCATTTCTGTCACAGTGAATGCAGAACACACACACACAACAGATATTCCTGAGATGTGTGTGTGTGTGTGAGACTCTTCTCTCTACTCAGTGAGTCTTGTGTAACAGAACTAACGGACTGTGTGTGTGTTTGTGCTCTCGAAACATGTTTTAAATTCAGTTGGTGATATAAATGAACTACACTGTTTTGTGATGAATAATCATATACTCATAACACACACACACACACACACTGCTGCTAAATCTGAATCCTGCTATTTAAATCATCCCGTTAGAAAGCGTCCTCTAACAAAGGGCTTTTAAAACTTCAGCATATTAAATTACATGATTGAATTTCATAAAATTACTGCACTCCCAGACTAAAACAAAAGTCTTTATATTTTTGGCCAACCCTGAAAAATTAAGATTGAAATTTTTTTATTCGATAATTGTAAGTGATAAGCTCAGGAATGTCTGGAATGCCATATTCATAAAAACAGGGCAGAACTGCAGTGTGTGTGTGTGTGTGTGTGTGTGTGTGTGTGTTTGCTGAGCGAGAGAATCCCCAGAGAGAGAGAGATTACCGGATGGGAATTATAATACATATGATTAACACTCTTGACACAGTACATGTGTGTGTGTGTGTGTGTCCCAGTTCAACAGCAGATCTCGATGCCATCGACGTCTCTGACAGGACGATCAATCCACTATTGTGCTGATTGTTTAAACTCATTATATTTTTGTTGCGTTATGATCCGGTGTGTGTTGTCGGTCATGAACATCGTCTCTTTAACCTCGTTTACTGCCGTGCCTCTGGATTGTATTCAGGTTTTTAATTTAGTTTGGAGCTGGCAAGATTTAACACCGTACACACAATAAATACTTTTGGTTATGCTTTATTTTTGATATAGTGTAATCACATAAATAACTACTGAATCATTTTAATGAACTACATTACTATAGGGTTAAGGTTACGGTTTGGTTTAGAGTTAACTAATTGTATTTATGCATAATTACCTTTTATTACAATAGAGCATACATGTAACACATCACTTTGAAATATAATGTTACCATATATTTACTCACCATGGGTGTTTTATTCTGTTGATGCTTGGGTTGAGCTTCAGGTTAGTCTGATTTAAAAAGCAGCAGTGTCAGTAAAAGTGTGTGTCAGTGCATACGCCACGACTGTAATAACACACTCGTCTCGCACACACACACACACACACACCTGACTTCATGCATCCACAGAAAATAACAAGAAACTGATTTGGAAAAGCTGAGTCGCCTCAGGTGTGTGTGTGTGATCAGGCGACACAGGAATGTGTGTGTCTGCATATTCAACTGATTTAGGTTACAAAAATATTGTTTAATAACTGTTTAAAAACTGGTTTGTTTGCGCAGATGAAATCTCTGATGGAAGAGACAGCATTACACAGACAGGATCGGTTCTCCTTTTATTGAGCTGGACAGATCTGATCCAGAACTCACATTTACAGGAGAAGAAGGAGAAGATGGCTCTCCCACAGTAATCTCACAAACAAGACCGTTCCTCCAAAAGTGCATTCACAAACATGACAAATCAACATATTTTTTGTGTTGTGTTACAAAATGTGCATCACAGTCCTGTCTGTACTCAGTAGATCTGCAGTTCTCAACACAAACTGTTTTTGTAGAACTTTGATTTCTTTACAAAGGATAAAAAGAGGCGTGTGAGCGTAGCAGCGTCAGATCCGCGCGGCACACACACACACACCACCACGACACCTCCACATGATTGCATCGATAGAACAAAGATTTTTTTACGTCTTTATTTCAATATATATTTAGAATTACAATTTAGAAAAATTAAATTAAAATAGATAAAAACTCAGGGCAATTAAATATATTTAATACCTACTGTTAATTTATACCATAAATATTAAGACACAGAACATTAATATAAGAACATGGCTGAAAAATTAATGTAGAAATTTAAACGACTTTTTCGTCTGGACAAGTGTCTAGTGTCCATGATTGAAAAAGCTGACTTTTATATCCATGTTTCCATCCTCGCGTGTCCGTAAAATCACTCTCACGGCCATTCGCAGGAATTTACAAGGTGGCTAAATCATATGACCTCTGACCTCACTCGCAAAAATTTGTTGCTAAATAGTTCATATTTTACAAGTTGCCCAATTTCGTAACCTTGGCCTGACCCCCACACATGGACTCGTGCGACCTGGCCGTGAGAGAGAGCGTCACACTATTAAGAAACATACTGACAGAGACCAGTGAGACCCATGCAAACCTCTCAAGACAAACGGTTTTCAAACGAGACACGAGTTTTCTTTGTAGGAATCAATGTACAGTAGGACTGAAGAACACTAAATATCTAAACAGCATCTCAGACGTCATTTGTACAATATAATACATCACTCAAAAAGTCCTTTTCTAAATGCGCATCATCAATTAATCCCAATTTCTTTGTCTTTTTCCCTGAATCTAGAGAAGGGGTGTCCGGCTCCCACTTCCAGGCTGGTCTTGTCGAGTGTGTTCCCGGGAGACGTGCTGCCGGTGTGAGACCTCTCCATCCCGCCGGACAGTCCTCCCACCGCGGGAATGCCTCCGCCACTCAGACTAATGGGAATCGGAGGAATGCCTCCATTCTGGATGACAGAGATCTCATTGTTTTTCATGGCCAGTCCATTGGTGATGGCCACGGCGTACTGATTCCAGAAGCCCGGGTCTACGTTGATTGCTCGAGCTGTGAGGTCCTTCTGAAACATCTCGCTGAACTTTATGGCATCTCCCCCAGAAGAGCCATGGGGTTCTCCACGGAGAGGCGTCTCCCCCGCCGGGCCGGGGCGTTGTTCCACATGTGGGTTCCCATGTGGACCTGAAGTGAGAACGCTGCTTCAGTTTATATCGCAAAAAAAGACATCATGCCCTTTATTTATATGCTTTATGAGTATGTTTTTGTCGTTTATGTCTATATTACAAATATATTTAATTTACATTTAAATAGCGCTTTTGGCAACACACACCGTTTCAAAGCAGCTTTACAGAAAATGTACGAGTTCGCATTACAATCTGTTATCAGAGGTTATGTATTACAGAAATGTGCAAATCACAGTTAGCTAAAAATTTGATCATTTAATGCAGAAACAATGAGCTTATTGAAATTATGAATGCTTGTATCACAGTTATATATATATATATATATATATATATATATATATACAAATACATTTAACTTTTAAAAAATTTGCTTTTGTAAGCTTAACCTCATTTGAAGATTGTAATTGGTAAAGCTGCAGGCAGCAATTACAGGGACAAGCACATTAGAGGCAGATCTGCTACAGGTAAAGATACAAATAGCATCCTCAGTGAAGATTTTATTAAAACTGCTTGTAATGTAATACAGTTTTTCATGACTTTTATACAGTGGCACCATCAAATTAATATGCTATCATCAGGACACATGCAAACTTTCATGTAAACATGCCAAAATGTTACTTTAATTTTATTTTTATGTGAAGATCCGATGAGCACTGTGGGAGGAGTTCAGAAAATATCTTTTCAATTTCAAAAGGCGCACAGATAATATGGCCGATGGCAAAATGGCAAAATGGGTATCACTGCAATCTGCATGACCCAGTGAAACAAAGGAGACCAGATCATGAATAGGCAACGCAGTCTCATCCCAAGGTGTCATATACTGAAGCGTCAGACATCCAACGCACATGGCACCCTTTAGCGTCAATATAACACGCTTCGGTTATGGGTATGTTTAGGTCTGGTGTAGGGTTAGGGTTAGACCACTAGGAGGCCCATATATATCGGCGTCTCTTATTGACGCTAAAGGGTGCCATGTGTGTTGGATCAGTATATGAAACCTTGGGATGAAAACGGGCTGGAATAGGAAAAATATGAAGGTGATATTTTTTTTTGTTTTCTTTATTTATTTATTTTTTAACCTATAGGTGGTGCTAACACCAAACTTTCATGTACCAATATGCCAATGCATCTGTTAAATATTGCATGCGCAAATTTATCCTGTTTTCATTCACATTTAATTAGCATAAAAATAAACTAAAATAGGCGAAATATCTTTGAACCATACCTTCAGATTCCCCTTTGTGGTGAAGGCTCTGCCGCAGATGGAGCAGCCGAAGGGCTTTTCTCCGGTGTGCGTGCGCTCGTGGATCTGTAGAGCGCTGGCGGACGAGAAGTTCTTCCCACAGGAGTGGCAGTTGTGTTGTTTGGGGGTCCGACGGGGTGGGGGCGGAGCCACCATTGGAGCCAGGTTGGGGCTTATTGTTGTGTGAGGGGTGGCGGTAGGAACCTGGGGGCCGACTGATACGTGGGGTCCCTCACACAAGGCCGGTGGTTTGCTGTGTCCATTCTCATATTTCACTGTGCTTGAATCTGAGCTCATAATACTGGGAGTGTTTAAACCTAAAACAAAAAAAAAAACACAAAATACAGAAAAAAATGCTTCAGTTATATACTTTGATTTTAATGTATATATTAGTAGTAACACAATGAAGAAGAGTAATTAAATTATCAGCCATATGTAATTTTGTATATATATATATATAGGACTATCTCTAAATGTCTACCTCTGTCTCTTCCCAGGAACAGCAGACTGAAGTGATTCTCATCTTTGACAAATGGCCTGTTGGGCAGTGTGGCAGTGAGATCTAATGCGCCTGTGTTCTCTGCTCCAGGAGAAGGGCTGTCCGACTGCTCGGACTTCACCGTGGCACTCACTGAAGCAGAACGCAGAGCCTCGTCCTTGCTGCTTTTTGCCTGAGGAGGGGACTCGACCCTCGAATGGCTCGAAGCGATGGCTCTCCGGCTGGCTGTAGGTAGGAGACAGAGCCTGCATCGAGCCAGAGGACTCAGACTGAGCTGGACTCCCAACACTGTGGTTCTCCAAGTCTCCCATAGTGGAAGATGAGTCATTCTTAAACATGTCTCCATTCTCCCCGTCAATTTCACTCCCATTTTCTGGAGGCTTTAGGCTGAAGGCATGCGTTACGTTAACTGTTGGGTCACTCAGCTTCATTTCATTCTCCAAAGCAACAATGCTAGAGATCAGAGAGGTTGGGGGAGAGGTGCTTGGAGACATATCTGAGTATAAATTAAGTTGTTTTGGTGAGTTCATGTTCCCTTCTTTGAGACATGTTTCATCTTCCGTTACTTGGTCCATCTCGTCAAGTAGCTCATCGTCATAGTTGCTCATGGTGTCTAAGCTCTTTTCATCAAAGGAGAGATCTGTGTCCATGTCCTGAAAACTCTCAGGCAGGGGTGTGTTGGGAATCTGTCCACCCATATGCATGCGGATGTGTTGCTGCAGAACTACGGCATTAGTAAACTTTTTCTGGCATATGGGGCAAGAGTGCTGTACCCGGAGAGGGGGCTTTGATCTGTGAACCCCAAAGTGTGTTTTCAAATTACCCTTGGTTGTGAAAGCACGACCACATATTTTACATTTAAAGGGTCTTTCTCCTGTGTGGATGCGATAGTGCATCTTCAGGGCACTCTGACAACTGAGCACACGATGACAGATTACACACTGGTTGGGGTCTGTCATCTTCTTATCAATATTTTCCACCAGTTGCTGTAGTTTTGAGGTTTCTGATGTTTGCATAGAGTCCAGGAGGCCACCAAAAGGAAACTTGGGCTTAAACTGACTGGACATCATTTGTAGGGAGGAATGAGAGACAGCAGACGGAGTATTCGATGAGTCTGTGATCTGTGTCCTGGTTGTGGATGTAACTGTGGTCGTAGACATCACTTGGGGCATGGAAGTGATCGATATGCTGGTTTCTCCAGGCCTGGTGGGGGAGTTGGGTGGCAGACGAAAGGCTTCAGGTTTGAGAACTGGAGGCGTGTCACTCGCCACGTTAGGTTGTGGTGAACTGGAGATTTGTGCAGAACTGGCCTCAGCAATGAGGTGATTAGGAGACAAAGATGTGCACTCACTTGATGGCGGGGATGGCCTTTGAGGTGACCGACTTAAAGGGGTGAAACTAGTTGAATCCCCATAGTTTCCTAGAATACTGGGTATGGTTGGAGGGAGTTGCAGTGCTACCGATGATGGGATTGTAGACAAAACAGGTTTGCTGTCCAGCCATGTGGTAACAGGTTTTTCTGGGGGAAAGGACATCCCATAAGGTATACCTGAGCTAGTTGGAACGTTGTCCAAATACTCAGGAACAGGATAGGGGTTCATTTGGATGTGAGGATACTTTTCTTTGTGTCTCTGAAAATGAACCTTTAAGTTACCCTTTGTAGAGAAGCGATTACCACAAATGTTGCATTTGAAAGGCCTTTCACCAGTATGGGAACGAAGGTGAATTTGCAGGGCACTGTCACTTCCAAACACCTTAGCACAAAATCTGCACTTGTGTTTGAAGAAGGGATCTTCTGAACTGGGTTTGGAGTCAAACACTGAGACATTTGGGGGCTTTCCTTTGCGGTGCTTCATTAGGGCGGAAAGAGGATCAAGAGCATTTGTTGTGGCTGCAATACTGGCTAGAGGATTAGGGAAGATAACACTGTTGGGTGAGCTGTGAGGGACAAGGGGAAGGCTGGAGGGGGATGTTAGCAATCTCCCATGAGTCAGCGTTAAAGGACTAGGGGTGTTCCTTGGTAGTGAAATACAACAACTGACTTCACCCCCAGTTCCTGTGCTACTACTAGTGCAGCCACTGCTGCTAATCGATGCTGAGCATGGTGGCATTTGAGAGGGAACCGCATTACTGGTTGTTGGATACAAGGAATTCATTGTGATATTGCTTTTCATCCCAGAACTCGCCAGTTGGCCACCCGTCTGAGGGACATTGGAACAGGCTCCCTCCAGAGCTGAAGATAATGAAGCTGAGACCTGCCCGTTTAAAGTGGAGGGTCCCTTGATAGGAGGCTGATGCGCAGGGGCTGTAATGAAGCCATGTAGATGAAGCGGCCCAGACATGGTGGGTATGCTGGAGGATGAGGTGACTTGTAAGGCAGCATTAATGCTGTGGTCTACTTGATGGTTGACGGTGGTCTGTGTGGGGGCTTGTTTGTTTATTAGCGCCACCTGGCTCCGAATCTGCTCTATGAGTTGAAGCTGGTGGAGCTGTTGCTGCTGCAAGGCCATGAGCTGGTCCAGGATCATGGGGATGGCCATAGTGGACACTTCACCAGCCAGAGCTCCTCGGGCACCCTGAGAGAACTGGGCCACAGCCACACGGGTCCCATGCAGGGTTTCCAGCGTGACGTCGTGCTGGGAATAGAGTAGCCCGCCCCGGAGGACTGCGTGTGGTCCTCAATCTGAGGTAGGCTTATGTCTGGCTCTGCCAGTGCAACTTGATCTTCAGAATCTGTGGGTTTCTCAGGAGACAGTTCCACCTCCATGGGCTCGTCTTCTCTCTCCAGGACAGCCCCTGGATCCAGCATCATGTCCGCCCCTTCGTCGGCTTCGGCGTGAGGGATGAGGCTTCCCCCGGGGTCGTCCTCGCCTCTGGCCGGCTCGCTGCTGGGCACCGGGGATGGCTCCGGCACGTAGTCCTGGGCTGGGTCTGAAGTCACCTCATTATCACTGATAATCAACACAAGCGGGTTCTTGGTACAGGTATTCAGATGTTCACAGAAATCCGACCACTTAAAGAACTCAGCGCAACACTTTTCACACACATGGGTCTCTTCGCTCCCACTGCGGCTCTCATTTCCACTGTCTGAATCCTCCACTCCTTCACCGGAGACTGAGGGGAACAGGATATTAAAGTGCAAAAATCAATGAATAAATTCAACTTTTTATTAATTTGCACAAACAAATCAATTTTGCCCTTTTTTCGTCTCTCATCTTAGCCACGGTTTTTGATAATCGCACTGTTCCCTGTATAACCAGATAATAAATCTCTTTGTACAATCAGTCTGATCAGTGCTGGATATTTCTGTTTAAAAACAGATTCAACACAAGTCATTGATTTGCAATGTTTTCATTCAATTCAGCGTTTACTGAAGCGGTTCTGTCAGATGCGTCATCTATGGGTTTGCAAACTCTGGCACAACACGTCTCCTGACGAAGAAGAAACCGCATGTTCTGTACAGCTGACATCACAGCAGCCCTAAACCATATCTCATCATGTCTCAACTGTTTAAATCATAAACATTACAGTGGATATTATCTGTACAAATTATTCCAATGGCAGAATATCTTGTGTGTGTCTATTCTTTATGGTAATTATCTGGTAATAGTGCTTGACTGCAGAGATTGGGTTGGGTCTGATATTTTGTTAATTATGTTATGCAGACAACTGTGAAGAATTAACTTTACAAGCTGAATTAAACATGCCTAAATTGTGATTAGACCTTGTGGAGTAAAACGTTTATGTTTTTATTTTAAAAAATTAAAAACATTTAAAAATGTATTTTAAAAAATGTTTTTATTTTTATTTCTATTTTTATCAACTGGTGGCTGATAATGTTTAGCAGATAAATTATAGTGTATCTTCTACATGCAATATGGATGAATATTTTCAAAAAATCAAGAATAAAATGTATTATTTGTTGTATTCAAATACAGAAAATAGTATTAAAGAATACAGATAACTACAAATGTTTTTTAAATGTATTTGACAACAAAGAAATTTATACTGTAAACCTAATAATCATACTAAGAAGACGAAGAGGAAGAAGAGAGGAAGAAGGAGGAGGTGATGTATTTCCTCATGTCGGCAGTGACTGGAATAAAATTAATTAGAAATGCTTATTGATTTAAGAGAGAATAATTCAGACACATTCATATACTATTTCAGGCAAACTAAAAGTGTAATTTTTCCTATAATTTTCTATATGAGTAAAACAGACTGATATATAAATTATATAGAATTTCCTGTACAATGAGCAAATGTTGATATGCAAACTGAAAACACTGTTAGATTTTATGTTATATTCTATCAGATTTTATATTATAACCTGTTATATTACACACAATAATGTATTTATGTTTTTATAAGTGTTATGATAAGTGTTAAAAAGAACAAATACACTTCTCATCCTTCACCATTTCCAAATTAATTTTATCATAAAATATGATATCATACACTAGTAAAATGCCAAAAGTTACAAACGAGTTAAATGCAACTAATTTACTACCTTTAATTAAAAATAAATGACAACCTTTTTTGTGATAATCCAAAATGGCTGAAAGTATTTTTCATCCAGTAGCACACACACACACACACACACACACACACACACACACACACACATAAACTACTGTATACTATGCACTCGTGCAAATCTAAATCTAAAGCAAATCATTTGCTTACTATTACTGCACATGAAATGTATGAATATTAATGTTCAGAGTTAGCCGTGCCGTATCGGAACACATGAAGAGACTCAGCGATGGCTCTGTCTCCTCCACAACACCTGATCTGGGGTCAGATGTGCAGATGTTCATGTGTTGTGTTAGCATGTGCTCGGACACAGGTGTAACCACACCATGAAGGGAACTGGACCCGGATAATGAACAGGTTAAACCAGCATATTCTGCTAAACATCTTTGGCGCATCAATACACATTATCTATAAACCTCTTGTACGATTTGAACATTGATATACAAAAAAAGTGAGACAGTTACAGTATCTATACTGACAGATCTAAATGAATAATAAAATCCCAACACTGTAAAAATGTTTCATGATTACTGTCTAAATTAACTGGTCAAAAATAGAATTCAGACTGAACAAACCGGACTACATCACTACATTACACCAGTAATTTCAGGTCAAGAATCATGGACTCAGCGGCCTTGGGAACATGGAAGGAAAATTATTCTTCTAAAACACAGAGAATTCCAGCATGATTCAAACTTTCCATCAGATGTATAAATATCAAATTATAAAATAATACTAAATTGTAAATCTCAACAGAAAAAAAAGGCTTTATATTTTGTTTAAAAAAAGTCCTAACCCGTGTTAGATACACAGAACAGGACAGAGTATCAGAGCTCATTATCTGCATGGAGATGAAAGACGACAGAGAGATTATCATAATTAATACACCATAGGACATATGTAAGCCACTTCTCTCGGGTCAAGCGAACATCTGCACGAACCGCATGTAAAGCCGGAGATGTATGGGCCACCCATGCTGGTCCAGCCGGCGAGGGTTAAGCGCATGCGGCTCCTCGGGGAACACACACACACACACACACCACTGAGGCCAGCACACAATAGCGCGTTCAAAAGCCAAGCAAACAAAAGAGAATGAAAACGAGCATTTAAAGACTTGAGCGGCGAGAAACAGAGGATCTGACTAAAGAAACACTGCGATCATCACAGACAGAAACCACATCACAGACAGGACTAGATCTCCTCTGACTGAAACCTCTCCGCTATCCTCCGTCTTTACATCACTGTAACGCCAAACAAGCAATTCTTATCTGCTATTCACATGCAGTTCGAAGTTCGGACCCTACAGCAGAAGCTGAGATATCAGGCAATATTAAACGCTCAAGAATTCCAATATTACACTTTAATTTGTCATTAAATGTAAAATTTTAATTTCTGGATCTCTCTCCTCTATACACATAAACACACAATTACTGTGATTATTGTAGTGTATCATGTGTATGATGCAAGACTGGCAAATATGTGCTTAAATATGTATTGATAGATGAATGAGTTTTAGATTGGATTAAATAGCCTACATATACTCTTGAATTATTGTTTAAATTTGTATTTCTGCTCATCTATCAGACATCATGCTTGCTGCTTGATTCAAACTCAGGCGAGAGGTGCTTTAATTCGGACATGCATTTTGACTATAGTTTGATAGATTAGAGCCATAAGACAGCGAGACTTCAGAAGAACATGTGACAGAAAATACAGGCGTAATAATCACCTAAAAAGATTTACGACATTATCACATTCCTTAACAGCCTCATGACTGATTAAAAAATACAGATTTTCACATGATTTGCTAGTAAAATGTCAGTAATTATAGAAATAAATCAAACTGAATAAAGTAGGTTTGTATAAACTACAAGAAATGTTGCAAGTAGTGACTTTAGAACCGAGATATGAGGAAGGATTTTACTTCGTGTATTTTTAAAAACACTGCATGTGATAAATTATTATTTTTAGCCTATTATTAATATTATTATTATTGAAAAAAAGTAAACCTATTTTCCGAGAAAGGGACCGAATTGTTGTAATTCATAACTGCAGAGTCATGGGTTATGCAGAGACCCGCGCATCGCATTAAACTGCTTTAATTACGTGTAAAACACACAGCGACATTTAGTACTAAAATACAAAATTAAGGCGTAGCCTATATATGTTTTTATAACATGCATTTGCCCCCTTCTTTCTTGACAGTGATTTAGTAAAAGTGAAAAAGCAAATTATCAAGTTAAAAAGAAGAATTTAAAAGAGTAAAAATTTACGACAAAAAGGTTTTAATTATTAAAGCGGAGAATCGTCTTTCTTTTAATATATTTGAAGCGTCTCTGAGTAATTAAACTCAATTTTAATGTTTCTACACAGTTACACCAACAAAGAAAGAAAGATTAAGGTGTTTAGGTGAATCTGCCCGTTAGTTGAACTAGATAATAATTTACTCTCATATTGTAGGATTTGTTTTATTTGCTAATCTTAAAGTTTCGGACAAATCGCCGTTTGCTGTTAATGTTACAGTTACAGTTAAGTGTCATAATTTGAGAACAGCGGTTTAAACATTTTGAGTAATTTATAAATATCGATGAATGCACGGGTGTGAATTTAGGCTAACTTTAAAATATAATGACACAAATGCTCGACCGCGAAAAATGTGTGTTTGTTTTTAAAGGCGAACAGACTAAAGCGCGTCGCTGGCGTTAACTGGTAAAGTCCCGCAGGTTGAGTGAAGACCACCATCCTCATCCTCATCATCAGCTCACCGTGACCCGGCAGCAGGACCGACCCGGGCTCCTCGTCCGACCGCAGGTGCTGGGGCTTCGCTTGCTTCCGACGGGACATTCTTCCTCACTCACACTCATCAGAAGATCCGCAGACTCTGCTCGAACTAGCGGCAGAACTCGCGCTGGGATCTGCGCTTATGCGGAGTTATCATTATGATAGTGAACGATCCTCTGGATTGGCAGAGCTCCAAGTGGGAACAACTGAGATGGAAATGAGGGACGGACTCTGCAATTTACTACTTCACCTCTCACACACTCACACACACTCCTCCACCGAGATCAGCTCGTCACAGGCTTTAGCGGATCTACAGGAATATTCCCAAGAGTCAGAGAGTGAGATGATTCGGGCGGATCCTGTTCACAAGAACTTTTCTTCTTTGTAAATGTTCCTTTCTTCCATTACATCCCATCACCGCCGAACACACTCTGCGCCTGTGTCAGTAAGAGCATGTCCTCCGGCGAGTCTCAGCAGAAGTGTTGGACGGAGTGTGTGTCTTCGGAAGCTTTAGTACACACACACACCGAAGCCGCTCTGAAAGTTAGTTAAAGTGCTGGAATGATGATGTAAAGTTGCGAGGATCGCTTCTTCTTCTCCAGGCCTGTGGATCACGATCTTCTCCGACGCGTGCGAGGATCGCGGTGTGACGCGCTCCGCTGGGCGTCAGAAGTTAGTGAGCGGTCTGTGCTGGCGCTGGAGGTGTGTGTGTGTGTGTGTGTGTGTTCGCAGAGCCACCGCTAGGATACAGCAGCAGGACACACCAGTTCACCGTCATCTGATGCTCAAGGCGGCATGAAACTGACCTGATAAAATTACTCACTCCGTCTTATTAACACACACTTCCGTGTCCGAGTCTGGGAACACACGCGTGTAGGCCTACAGGAAAAGCGGCGATTTAAATGTCGTGTTTAATACGAGCTCAACAAGAATTAATACATTTTGTTTTTGATCCTGTCTAATTATTGCCATGCATTTATTTATTCTCAGTTTGACTCTGATATTGATATAATTTATTTAAACACAGAGAGTGAGTTATGACGTGTCAGACACATGTGCGAAGTTTCCTTTCTTCTCCATCGCATATCCCGCTTTCAGATGTGATGTCCCGAACCCGCATTAACATCTCCCGGAGACAGAGCGCGCGGCCGGCATCGATCGGCGTGTCCTGCTCCTCGGAGATAAGAGCTTCACTGTTTCTGCTATATCATTTCTCTGAGCATCTGATGATGAAGAGCACTAGCCAGTCCTTCATCACCGCATCGATCCTTTAGTCTGTAACTACCGGACACACACAGCGGAACCTCCACTTCACAGCATTACCGAATCACACGATCATCATTTTTCATATTAATACTTAGCGTTACTGTACTGGCCTTTACTCAGTCTGAGGCGAGCATGGAGTTTAGTGAGTTAGGCCTGTACAATGGTTAAAGTTATATAAAATCATATTTGATAAAGAGCGTGAAGCTCAGAGAGGAGGGCCTGAATCTGATCTCAGATCAGAAAAATGTGCTTTAATAAATCCGCTGCGCGCACACATCCTGCTGTTTGATGATCAGATCATGCGTGTGTGTGTGTGTGTGAGAGAGAGAGAGACGGCACTGATGGAGATCAAGTGTGTTTGTTTGTGTGTGTGTGTGAGAACAGAGAGAGAAGAGAGAGACTGGAGATCTGGAGGCGACGGGAATCAGCGACACTTTCCAGGTAAAATGTTCAGCTTGTTGCGTTTTGTTTCTTCTTTTAAGATTGACGTATCGACGGCTATGTTAACACACCACACGCACACTGTATTTTCTGCACCAAGGCCAATTACAGCACAGCTTCTAATTCAATCTCAGTGACATCCAATTGGTCAATTCTGTTAGTTTGCATTAGGCTCGACTTACCCCGTCCATCACGTGTTCTCTTCAGATCAGTGGATGATGGATATTAATCAGGTGTAAATTAAAGTCCGACATCAATATGTTAAACTCTTACTGAAATTTGATGAAACTATTTCATGTAGGCCTAATATCTTCAAACAATATTGAAAATGTAAATTAATTTTAAAGCAAATGTTAAAACACTGTGGTATCAAATGTTCACAGAAATTATAATATGATTACACTGTTAATTTGTGCAATTAATATAATTTGTCATAATACTTTGGTCCGACTTTTTATTAAGTGGCTTTAAGTACTATGTACTGACATTGAAATTAATAATTTGATACAATGGACTTATTGTGTACATACATGTTTTTACATTGTACTTATACTTTAAAAATACCAGCATGTAATTACAGCTGTAATTAATTTATGTAATTTGTAATTACACAGTTGACCCTTCCCTCACACCTTAACCTACCCTTAAACCGACCCCATACCACTACACCTGTCCCTAACCTTACCCGTATCACCTCAATAGCAGCAAAAGTGTTTTACAATACAACAGGAACACAATAATACGTTGTACTTATTTTTCAATGCAAGTACAGAGTACTTAAAGCCACTTAATATAAAGTGGGACCAATACTTTATTGTTCTTTATGTCTTTATTATTATACTGTATGTTACAAGCTTTGGCAATATTGTAATATGTACAGTCATGCCAATAAAGCAATTTGAATTGAAGTGAATTGAACACTGTCACCGTGTGTGTGTGTGTGTATGAAAGAGAGAGCGAGTACAGTGTGTGTGAACGCTGTACTCGCGTGTGTGTGTGTGACGCTGTATGTGTGTGTCTATGCATGCATTCGTGTGCGTGTGTGTGTTTGTGTGTGTGTGTGTAACTAGGGAATTCTGGGTCCACTGAAAACACACTGCTTTTTTTAACAGTTTAAGCAGGTCTGCCAGCCGCAAGCAGTGTGGTGTGTCACACACATTTAAATACAACCATTTTAACTTCTTTTTTGTCTCAGTATTAATAAAGATAATATGCTGCAACATAATAACTAATAGAGCTAGTGGATTACGAAGAGCAGTGAGTCAACAGTACTGTTATCTTACAGGTTTTCTCAATGGCTGAAACATCCTGAAATGATGCCTCATTTTTCTAAAACTCTAAACACAAATCCATAATGTTCTCACCGATTCCCCTAACGTCCGACTCTCCAATCAAAACCATTTCAATCCAAGCGTTGCCCTCACACACACACACTCGCCAGATTCAGAAACAACGTGATCTCCATCAGGCGTTATGAAACCACTTCTTACGTTGATGTCTGATTACAGTAGAGGTGCTCTTAACAATAAGCTTAAGAGAAGTTTATTATCATTATATAGTGTGAAGTAGACCAAAAACACACAAACAAGTTGAAATACCAAAAAAATTAACATTTATTTGGTTTGCAATGCAATACAGTATAATGTCAATTACAGTACCGTAAATAAATAATCAAATCCAGCATTCCTCAGCCGTATAGCATTACAGTAGAAGCACTGAGAATAACTACATCTCTATATCTACCCTCTCTCTCACCTTCTGCAAACACATGAATGTCAGTAAGTTCTCGTCTTCATGATCAGCGGTTCTGAAGTTCTGAGTGTGTAGAACATGTGCCAATCTGTGCATAAGTAAGAGTGAGCGAACAATATGGTCTTTCCATCTATACAGGACTGACACCTAGCGCTATGATACTGTGTGGTGAACAGGGAGTTCTCAAGAACCTCAAGTCAGTTTGTCTTGGTCCTGCCAGATGCTTTTTAGGGTTATTAAAGTGCCAATTGATACTAGAGGCCAGTAGTGTTGGCCAAAGCGACTGGAATAGAATTAGTTACTGATGACTGATAACTTTTAAGAAAAGTAATCCACAGTTACTTTACTGATTACTTATTTCAAATAATTAGCTTGGCTCACCAGTTTTCAAAAACATGAAACATTACCCTAAAGTACATCAAAAGGATATACTTTCAAGTTAATTTATTTCTTTTTACATTCCATTATTTAAAACTTATTACAAGTTAACATTTTTTAACTGGTTTTATTAGTTCAGATTTAAACTTTGTAAGAATTGCATTATAAAAGATTAAAATTAGCAGTTGAAACTAGAAAGAGAATGTCTAAACATTTAAACATATTTTTTGCACATTACACCACATATTTTTAGCAACAAAGACAGTCCTTCTTCTGTTAACTTGATTTCTTACATATTCCAATACATAAAAATAAATATATTTGGGCAAATCCTTCATTTGAGAATATGCAAAATACAGCAATAAAGTTATTGAACAATGAAAAGCCTTCCTTCTGATGATTCCAAATCACTAACACTTACTGCCTTCAACAGTAAAGTGGCATAAATAGTAAAACTAGTCATCAAAACAGATAAAATGCTGTTGCATGCCATTTTGGCTTCAAGTTTTTGGCATTTTGGCTTCAAAGTCGTGTGCGTGCTACAGGACTTTGCACTTTGGACAAGTTTATGTGCGCTCGCTTTAGATTCTGGGAGATTTCAATGTAATTTGGTATAACTAGTCAATCACAAATGTGGCCAAGCTCAAGATCCAGAATTATTTTCAGGCATTTGACCAATTGGGGTGTGTTTTTACTACAGGTGACACTCTTAGTTCCTACTTAGTCAGTCTTGTTTCTGTTTATTATTGCCATACTGATTAGTTCAGTGTGTCTGATTATTGTTGTTGCCACTACTGAGGCTTAGGCACCTGAATATTAATTATTTGTCCAGTATGACAGTAAACAGTGCAGCTGCATAGTTCAGGAAGTAGTGGATGGAATAGCCATAGTCCACAGTCTGTGGCTCTCACTTTTAACCAACTACTGCCCATCAGTTAGCAGTTAGAGGCTTGTACCCTTAGTGACATCATCATGAACTTTTGTGAACATATATTGCCATTTTAACCAGTGCTGCGCCATCTTACTATTTAGCGATTTGATGATATTGCGTGTATGTTGATTGCCATTAATTGCTTTAGCTATTTTAACTTGGTAACTCCTAGAAAAATGACTTACATCTGGTAGCAATCTTTTTTGGCATGGTAGTAACATTATAATGCCATTAAATGCAGTGACTTAGTCCAGGATTGGTTGGTAGGCTATATCATATATACAGTAATGTAATGTTAAGTTGAGCTGCTGTCATACACACTGAAGTCACTTAGTTAATTGATAGCACACTAAAAGGTTTACTGGCTGCCATAGATATTGTGAATTTCATGAGATCATAACTTCTGCCTTAGAGACTATTGACAGAGCTGGAGTACTGCCAAAGATATATCTCAATGGTTCTGGATATCATAGAGAAAGATGATACAGAATCCAGTTCTTTGGTTCTCATCTGCCACGGCTACAAGCGGTGTTGCTCATGTCATTGCATCTGACAGGTGCTTCTTGGTAATGGCAGCAAGAAGTGAAACTTATTAGTAAAGGAAGATAAAAGAAGATATTCACCTACAGAGGATTGGTATTTCATTGTTACTGATTGTTTGAACAGATTCGTCTGATATAGCAGATACGTACAACTCATTGTTGGCCCTTGGAAACTGCTTTACAGCCACCAAACAACTTAAACGAGGCCAGTCATGGCATGGTGACAAACGAAGAAGACTGTTAGGTCACATGAGCGGCGTTGACTTAGTCCCTTTGTGGTGGTGTTGATGAAGTGCTGCAGTGACGGTCAGAACAGAGGTTTCCAAAGGGAACATCTTTGACGATCCAAGTTCACATAGCGGTGTCTCTGCACTTGTTTATACTGGGAACAGCAAACCTTGGTTTATTGAGCTTCAGTGTTAGGAGCTCTTTGCCATCAAGTTTCTCTGTTCAAACAGATGCTCTTGCACAGGCTGGGAGCACAATGCAGGCACTCATGCCCAGGGCTCTGTGGAAGGAGCGTCATCTTTCACTGCTACAAACTGCCTGCAGGATGGCTGCCAGCACCTGCGTTGGCTTCAATGCGTTAGATCCTGTGTAGGCTACTGAATTGATTTAGGTAGCTTGTGATCACTGCCCATGTGAAATTGTGCCCTGGTAAGCTGTCTGACATAAGTTTATTTCCTTGCCATCAAATGCAGGCATTAGACATCTGTCAGGCAGGGGCTTAGTGCCCGGGTATGAAGACTTCACTGTAGGGTGTTAAAAATCCAATATGGGTGGGTAATTTGGCTGAGCTGAAGTGGTTGCCCTGTCCACTTTGGTCTCCCTCACACATTGCTCCTATGGGCCCGGATGTTGTGCACACCTGCCAGTGATCTTTACGTCTTTCTACCACTGCTCAGCACATTTGAGAGGTTGCTAGGAGAGGAGAGCGACTCACTGCAGTTGCACAGGCTTTAGTCTTACTGGGCCTCCTTCTGCACCTGGTGTGTCTTTGCTTTAATGGCTCCTCTACACACTTCTCGGGTTACAGGAGAGGCCTTCTGTTCTTGACAGTATGACCCTTCACCCTCAGCCTACAGATGCACCTGGGGTACCCAGTCATTGCACTTCCTGTTGTCCAATGAAGTTGTGGAAGAACCATAAGCTCCTCCAGAAACTCGTTCATGAGGACGCCCATTGTCAGGTACATACATGTGATGGTCAACTCCTCTGAGAGTGGCCCAGTTGACTGCCTACTGGCAGATAAGGATTGGAGTTGGGTTGTGTTTCACCACAGGGGATTCCCCCTTCACACTGAGGGTGGAGGACATTGGGGCAAGCCTGTGCATGTTTCTTTGTGGTGTTGGTAGGCCAGGCAGGAGATTGTTGTTATTGTGTAGGAGGATCGCGCAGGGGTTCCCGTTCTTACTAATTATCGGCTATACAAGCTTTGCCCCCCGGTCACCCGGGGTTACAGGTGCTCCTGCCACTCTGTGCTCTAGCATTCACACACAAGCTTTTCTATGATGTTCTCCTGGGCATTTTTGTTTCCAAAGTGTCATTTATGCAGTACATCATTTCCCTCTCAGGAGTGAGGGCAGTTGTTACTGGCTATCATGTGGAATGATGCTCAGTTGATGGTGTTTATGATTGCCTGGTGCTCTGTTTATAAGTCATGACCTGTTTCAGTTTGTTTATTGTCTTGTGTATTCAAGCCACTAGTTTCCTTTGTTCTGTGTCATCTATGATGATCAGTGTTTTGCAACTATTTGTAATAAGTGTTTTTCTTTGGTCAAGTTTCTTCATTGTTGTGTGTTTGTTGCGTGTTACAAACTGTGTAGAATTGATGTCTAAAATAATATATCATTAGACCATAAAGCATTATCAATGATAATTATTATAAGGAATTTAGCTACAAAGAAAAATAAAGTCAAGACTACATGTCAAAAATTTTTACCAATTTCCCCCATTTATCTGATTGATTCTTTGGGACTGTCCATTTATTTTATGATTGGTTATAGCCAGTGAAGAACCTTTGGCTGGTGAAATGCAGTGTTATTTGTCATGCCACAAAGCCCACTAAAGCTGATAAAGAGAAGACAGAAGCGAGGGTGAAGAGTCAGCGCCTGAGTGACGGCAGTTGGACATATAATGCTAACCACCACTGAGGACAGCTGCTCAGTTGACTGAAATTTGATTCACTTTAAATTCAGTAAAATTGTGTAACATATGCTTTCTTCTTGTCCAGTGCCTTTATCAAGGTTCTTTGTGTGCTGGACATTCACTTTCTTTATTCTCCTGCCCAGGAGCACAGTACACAATATACAGGCTCTTGTGATGAGGAAATTTTCCTTAGATTGCTGCTATTTCTCAGTTTATTGCATCTGTCACTGGTAGTTTCAGCTGATGTCCAGAGATGAGCACTTACCAGTGAGGAAGCCCTGAAGAGCTGGGCATGTGAGATAATAGAGAGAACAGAGAGAGATGCTGTGTCTTGCTCACCTTCCACTCCAGGCCAATAAATGGATAATGTATTACTGTATTACAGTTACAAACCGTAGCTCCGTGCTAGAAATTGAAGAAATTTCATAGTTTTAAAGTGTTGAGAACCACACTGTAACTACTGAAAATAAATGCTGATACTAGAGATGATATTTGAAGGATCAAATGTTCTTTATGTTAATTTAGCAGCAAAATGGCTTCATCAATTAACATATTCCAGTTAGCCAGATGAAGCATTTATCAGATAGTTGTTTTCAGCTTCAATCATGCATTGTTATTCTGCAACTTTATTGCTTGTCGGTTTTATCACCTTCACCATGAATCTGGAACATATACCATTTCCCTCTAGTAATGATTGAATCGTGCACGTGTAGTGTAATCGTTGTACCTGAAGAATCTTACTTTATTTACTTCATTATCATAATAATATCAAAGGAGTCTCATAATGAAGAGTAAAAATAGGTTTACAATACGGTCCAGTTAATCAATATCAGAAAACGCTACAATTCTTCTTGGTAAAAACTTAAACAAAAGCAATCATGAGCATTAATTGAATGGATGTTCCCCTAGCTGTAATCTCCTCACAAGGAAATATTCAGGATACAATCACTTAGAGAGCAATGTTCAGGTATGTTTGATTGTGGCTTTATGGTTGAATTGGAAGTGGTTATAGTCCTGAAAATATGGAGAGGGGAATGAACCTACACCTAGACAGGATAAAAAAAAAAGGACGCACAAATCCCACAAAGATGTCTCTCAAAGAACATGATGAATTCGACTACCCTCAAATGCTGGCACAATATGGTTACTGGCTATCATTTACAATGATCAGTGTTAGCTTACTTTAATTGCCAGTGCTTTGAGGTTATAAACATGACTTTGCTTCATTTATCTCATATTTACCTCTGTTGTCTTCTTAAGACCTCCACAAATGCCAATGTCGCTTCAATTGCTTCAAATAATATGCTCAATCCAATCAAATTAGTCAAATGTTTATTTCTGTAATTGCTTTTTTACGCCTTGGAGCGTTCCGGGTTTACCCATTAGGCGATATGTAGCCAGCGATTGGAGAAGTGCGAACCTTGAAATGAAACACGAAGCAGAATCTGCCGATATCTGATATGACTTTTTAAAATGAGAATTGTATTGAAACAAGACAAACCTGGAGTGATGACTGTCTCATGACAAACACATATGCAGGAATTATTGGAATCAAGCCTCTCTTTTGTTAATACAATCTAGCAATAGATGTTTGTTTGGTAACGTTTAGAATTATATACTTTAATACTGTCGCAATTAATTACAGTGTAGAACCGATAATGACTATAACATAAGTCAAATAAGTATTTAATCAAGGATAATCTAGGAGAATTAAAAGATTTACTTGTGTAGACCATAGACGAGTGTTAGGAGTTTACTATCAATATAATTATCTGTAGATCTGAAGAAGACACACACTGGTTGCACTTTTTGGTAATAATCTCTTATCAGCATACAACAAAGGTATTGGAAGACAGGTAGAGATATCTATGCATTTATAAAAGTAATCATTTTAACAAAGTGCACTGAAAAACTATTGGACGTTTTCTTAAATATTGGGAACAAAATTTCGTTTTTATGAGTTACAGGTTAAATACAAGTAACAAATGCATAGAAATACAACCTCACAGTCTACGACTCAGAAACCTTTAATTATTATAACAATACCACTTACCCCTGTGAGTTACACTAACGATATTTTCCAACCAGTATACATTTAAAAAGTCAGTAGTCCTTGTAAGCTTTTTCGCCTTTTAAAAGCATGTTATGTAGAGAGATAGCCAACATAAACATCTGCACTTTCAGACAAAAAAATAAGAAAATAAAACGTAATGTACCTAAAATGGTTTACAACCCAAAAGCTATACTCACGTAAATTGGGTATATAGCATCAGCAAAAACAGTACAATTTAGTGCATGTTCTTGTGATTGCTTTAAATGTAAAGTATTGTTGTAAGATATTATAGAGCAAAGTGCTCCTCAGTTTTATAACCTTACAGAATAAAAATATTTCATTCTCCTGTTGTTCTTTATCCCAAACCAAAATATTGTTCCGTTATACTCATGTAAAGACCTATAGGTACACAATCACAAAGTCACACTGAATTCCTGTTAATTACACTCATTTTCTGGGCCTGTAATCTGAGCCAAAATCATAGATGAAAACTATGCCGGAGGTTTTCTTTATTTTTATTTTTGTCTAAACTATTGTTTTTAACATTATCAAGTTTTGATTGTCCTGATCTTTACCTGTATAATGTCATTTGCAATCTCTTTTCAACATGGTGACGGACACCTGTCACCAGCAAGCAATGAGTGTGTTGTAAGCTTTGTTCACTAGAACATGGGACATGTTGGATCCGTTACTTTAACACTACTTTTATTTCATTTAGCTGACACTTGTCATCCAAAAGCGAGTTGAGACATTGCTCTATATGTCAGAGGTCGCACACGCCTTGCTAGCAACTCGGGGTTAAGTGTCTTGCTCAGGTACACATTGGTGTCTGACAGTGGATTCGAATCCTGGGTGTCTCACACCAAGACCAAGGCATGTGTCTCATCCACTGCGCCCTCACCACCCTTAAGACCTGTTAAATTTTGTAGATGTTATTCCATTGGCTGCCTGTCTTTCTTGCAAGAGACAGCGTATGACCCCACAGCATGTTAAGAGTATGAAATGGCAATCTCAACTACTGTACTCTACTTCCTGCCATGATAACAAAATATAAGAGCTGTTCAAGTTTGCAGGTTGTTGACAGTGGAGATGGGAGCTTATTGCTCTCATACAAATAAACTAATATGGGAACACAATGCACTTAAACTGGTAGTTTTGTCTATTGGGTGCACTCTGCAAATCCTTCCCACAGTATGAAACACGGGTCCGCCACTGTCCTCAGGGACGGTTATTGCTGCTGAGAATGGCTGCTTCTCACAGTCTTGATGAAAAGGATGAAGTGGACATTCCATTCTGCCAGCCAAGAGCTTAAACCTATCACACTCATTTTGCATCCTGCACACTCATGGCTATCTCTGGACCATTCAACCACCATTAGTACACGTCATAATGATGAATCAAATAATGCTCTATCACATAAGTCACTTTTAGAATACTCTCTTTTAGGTGCTCTTTTACTTTTGAGAAATAACATGTAACATGATGTATTCTGAACGAATGAGTAGATTTCCAACATAACATGCTCTTCTGGAAAAATCAGTCGTAAGATCATTAAGAAAAGTACTTTATCCAAAGCGACTTGAGTAAACTGAATTTTCAGAAGTAGCCAGAGCATGAAGTGAGAATGCATAGTAAGAGTAAAAAGAGTACTTTTTTACTGTCGCCACGGGAAGGTCTCCTTTGTTACGCCATGCTGTGTTTCATAAAAGTTGTGATTGTTCTCAGCATCACGGTTAGGGAAGGAAAGGAGAGAGAGAGACGGACGCGTCTGCCGCTCCGCTCTGACTCGCCGCACGCCAGAAGGCAGTGTGTGTGTGTTTTGCTGAACATGTTATTTTCGATTAAACCCCCATTCTTCCCTTCGCCCTGCTCTTGAGCAAATCATTTCCTCTCTTACGGTTTCAAAATTATGGGCAATCCTCAGCCCTGAAATCATATTCCATCTTTTGGGGAGTATTTTTTATTTTTTATTTTATTTACCTTATAAATGATGAATTCTATTTAATAAATAATACACTGAACAGTCCCATGGGGGTAGGATATACACAGTCCACTATGGCCATCCCCGTCAGGGTTGGCTCGCCCTTAGCAGACACCAGTGTTCCTCTGGTCCGCGGTGCGGCGCCCATCGCCCATGGCCCAGTCTCGGTACGTGGTCAGTGTATTTATCCGCATAGTGTTATGTACCCTCGTTAATTCGCATTTCATTCACCTTCGTGGTGCTTAAGCAGGTCCGCTTGCAGCCTCCACGGTGCCTGACCAGAGCCCCACCGCCTGACGCCGGCTCAGTCAGTCCTTGGACTTGCGGGCGGTGTCCAAGGGTCCATCAGCCCTTTCTCCTGCCTTCTCCACCATTCATTCTCCCGTCATTATCCCTTGCTCTTCCGCCTTTCCCCATGTTCTTTAAGTAAGACAATATTCTCCCACATATCATGCATTCATCCTCAAGTGCAATAAAGGTGGTACATCCAGGCTTCTGCCTAACCCCAACTCATTTATAATAACCTATGTAACATGGGGCATTGATGTAGCGTTAGTTACCTCTTTTGTTACCTATTAACCACTCTCAATTACCTACACCTGAATTTGTTAGCTCTGATCTAGTTGGTCGTCTGTGCTGCGCTGCAGGACTCGTTTTTTTTTTTTTTTTTTTAACAAAGGGCGTAGTGGAATGCGGGAGCTGCCTGAGGCTCCCAAGCACCTCCGATCTGCACAGACATCTTCGGCGACGGGATGGTTTGGGCGTCAGCTTAGTTCTCAAATCAGGGGCTTGGAATCGCTGCATCTCGGCTGAAGACCTGAGGCCTGGCAATTACAGCCTCGGTGCGGCGGTGAGCCCTGAGGCGAGGCCCAGCCTCAGCCAATTTCCCGCACATTCACCCAGGCAGGCTGCGACTGCTGGCTTTAACTCTCCATCTTGCCCCAGAACCTCGGGCCTGGATTGGTTCTCGGGTCAAAGCGTCAAGCCATACTCCTGGTAGAGACACAGGGAGGAGAGCATCCATTTCCTTCTGCTAGCAGACCTATTTGTACTCCACACCACAAACAGCAGACTCCTTGGTCACGGCCAGGAGAGCGTCTGACTCCATCCCCAGATGGCCAGCTCATTTCAAGTCCATCCGGCCAGGCACATAGATACTGGTGTCGCCTCCCTTAGAGACCCCCGCTCCTGTGTGTTCCTGCTGAGGTATAGAGATAGAGAATCAGCACAGTAATCTCAAAGCCCGGAATATATGAAACTTCGAATCCTTGCACGAATTAGCGCTGATGAAATGACTGTGACCCTGTTGCCTTTATAAGCTTCTTCTTTATCAAGTTGTGGTGTGGAAGTGCTTTCTCACTGTGACAATGTACAATCTTCTGCCACCCACCTTCTGCCTCCAGATGCAAGTGCCTCAGGTCCCAGTGTACTCATCTCCAAACCAATGAATCGTGCACTTTCTTTTACCTGGGATCCCAAGCAGGAGCTCCTGAACAGGTGATCTGTGCCAGCACCGGACGAGAGGCGACCCGGCTATCAATAACCTCAATGCCTCCCTATAGGACATTTGATGTAAGAACCATTCTTACCTTCCTAGTTTAGCAGTTTCCGTTTTCCCAGTTTTCTCCTAGCTATTGTTTCACTGCCCATATGCCTACCAACCACAAACACATCCAAGAGCCAGCTTCCAACCAGCCATTTCATCTGTTTAACCTTTGGATAAAAGAATTTTCTAGAAGCCATTACTCAGAATATCATTACATGTACTTATTAATACCATAAACGCAATAAACATCCTTGGATACTGAGAGCTCATAGGTGCTAAAAAGACAAATGATTCCTAAACCCATCTACTTGGGTAATGGCTCATGAGACAGTAGATTTCATTTAAAATTATTCAAAATATTTATTTCTGATAGTTCCACTATGTCAGTGATTATTGACATGTTATTTACAGTGAGTTGAGAGATTTTTGTCGTTGTTTGTTTGTTTGTTCCACCGGCAGCATAATCAGGAAATTGGCTTTAATGTTTATAAGAATATTGAACAGGAACAAAGCTGAAAAGTGCGAGCGAAAGATGAGAAGCGCAAGGCTGGGCGCTGTCATGTCAGCTCCCTAATGCCATATCCAGCATCTGATCTCATTCTCTGTTGAAATAACACGCATGGCATACAACAGTGTCTTCTTCATAGCAGGATTGTACAGCAAACAGAAGCATGTACAATAAACAATAATGTCTGTAATGAGTCAGATTTATCTTAAACTGTAAGTTACACTAAAGAGCCTGTCTTTCATCAAAAGCAGTTATTTTATATTAATTTACTTAATATCACATGAAAAATATTACAGTTGTTTATTTTCACTATATGTTGTCACTAATAACCTTTATGCAAAGCTAGAGAAAACACAAGTGGACAACATGATTTACAAAGTAATTATACAGTATTGTGAATGGGACCAATTTGTAATTTATCTATTGTGCATGCATTCATTATCTCAGAAATAATCAAACAACTTGCTGTGTCTGATCTAAAACCTCATTTGTGTGCTTTCTTATTATTAAAACCTAATGCAATTTTTTTTTATATTTTAGTAATTAAATTAATATTGAAAAATGAATTGTGTTAAGAATAATTTTTTGAAGCTAATATTAAAAAACAAAAACAAAAAGAAGAGAAAAGTTAGGAACAGCTAAAGAAAATAATGAAAAAATAATTATTTTATATGCTCTATGAATTTTGGTCATTATCCAGAAAAGGCAGTATTCCTGGTTCATTTTCATGGTTTTGTATGAACATATACTTACTTTGTAGCTTTAAACCTAAACACATTGGCTAGTTTACATAATGCACAGTAATTTCATCTAATTGCAGCTTTCTAATGGAAGTTTAATACTCATGAACATAGGACAGCAAGCTGAAAGACAAACAAGACTATTACGAAAATCTTTTTAACTAGAAGATTAGTGAAGATCTTTGGAATCAACCTTAGAAACTCTACACTGGTGTTCACAGCAGAGGCATCAAGCCCTAAAATTTTATCCAACTCTATTTAGAATATGGCTTCATTTGTTTGTTTAAATGGGAAAAATTAAAGATAAATGCCAGAGCACTAATGGAAGAATCAAGGACTTGTTTAGGGCCTCCTGCTATTTTCTCAAATATATATGCTGCCACTTGGTAATATCAGCAAACATGGATTAATAATTTCACTGTTAATTAATGATATCTAATTACAGATTCAATTATGACCATATGCGAAACACGCTTATTGAAATTGAGAGTGTTCTCAAATATATAAAATGTCTGTAAATGACGTGGAATTTCTTGTTATTAATTTTATAAGTTAGAATTGATATCTATTGTCAAAAATTATTAATACAAAACCTCCCCAATACAACTTTAAATATACAATGGCATGCTTGTCAACTTTATCCTCACATAAAGACCTGGTGTCAACACACTAGATCAATTGTTTTTGAAAAATCATATTCCTTTCCAGATGTCAGCAAGCAACAGCCTCTTCACCTTAGAAACATTGCTAAAGACACTGTTATTGTTTCTGATGCAGTAAAGTGAGTTCATGCATTTATGACCTTTGAGACTAGATTATCTGTGTTTATTAGCGGGGTTGTCCTGCATCCTCACAAACAAGCTACAACTCAGTCCGAAAATGCAGCGCTAGAGAGTCTTTAACTCAGGTTAAAAAATAATTCAAATGATATAAAGCATTTTATTTTATCATCTTGACACTGGTTACCTGATTAAGTTCCGTATTAACTACAATACTAATGACCTCACCCATAAAGCCCTAATGATTCAAGCTCAATGTACTCAACGGACCTTCTTCGCGACAGTTCATCGCGCTTTAAGAGAGTTATGAGAATTCAAGGCTTCTGGTCATTCCTCAGGATATCTAAGCTCCACTAAAGGAGGGAGGGCGGCCCCCACACTCTAGCCTCCAAAACTCTGGCAGAGCCTTCCGAGATCGGCTTCTCCAAGGCTCTGACTCGCTGACACAGTCTAAAACTAGTAGACTAAGACGCATCTCCGAGTCAAGCATCCACACATAACGCCTTACCTTTCAGTCCTCTGTTATGCCAACACAGAACCCGTTTGCCGCTGAAACTGCTGAACGCAGTGCAGTGGGCTCGACAGCTTCTAGACAAACGGGTCGGTACTGTTCCGGCACCTAGGGTTGGTAAACTGGCGCAATCCTGACACAGTGATTTGAACATTACTCCTATAAATCTTGTAAACCATTATGAACATCAGTTATGCTACCATCTTCTATTTGCCTTTTTGCTGTTATCTGGGTTGTTGTCCCTCAGAAAATGGCGTCTGTCAGGTCCCAGTTTGCACCGGGCCTCCACGGGGATCTCAGATGCCCCAATTGCGGTGAGAAATCACTTTAACGGTGAGATGTTATGGCTCCATATTATATATGAACAACATTCATTTAGATTTAACACAAGAAACAATAACTCAAATGTAAGTGATATAAGGAGAACTGGCCCCCACTTAGCCTGGTGTTCTCCCCAAGGGTTTTTTTTTCTTATTCCAATCTGACCTAAGTTTTGGGTTCCTTGGCCAACTGTCCCCGCGGAGTTTGCTCCTTGCTTTTGGCTTGCTCAGGTCGGTTTCACCATTAATAGATTACTATCTGTCTCTGTAACTCTTCTGCCAGATGTTATATTCACTGGTGAAGCTGGTGGCTCTCATAATCTACATCTGGTGAAAGCTGTGCATAGGAAATAAAATGTGACTGACTCTGTCTAAACAGAAGAAATAAATTTTCACAAAGATAATTGTACTCAACAATGTTTAAGTCTTTCAAATAGGGCCTAGTATTTCAATATACAGAGAAAATATAGAAGGTAATAAAATAAACTTCTTACAGCTTTACTTCAAAATAAAATATAATATTAATCTAAATTAAAGTTATAAAAATTATATTTTTTTAGTGCCATTTGATGAGCATTATGCTGCTGTCCCTTTTCATAGCTATGAATGGTTTACACATACACTGACCTTTGAGCCTACCTCATAGTTGGCATTACATAGAGAATTCCATTTCTCATGCATCAAGCACAAAGAGTAAGTTTTCCCGTCACATTGTCGCGCTGCCTAAACCTCAAAATATTCTCCTCATGGACAGAGGAAGGCTCATGATGCCCAGGACAGTAATCTCTCTCCTTCTCATTAGTACTGTGCAGTTTGCACAAACCCCTTTGTCACATACTGTTCTCTTTTTCCATGCACACGGCATGGGCAAACTGCGACTGTGGATGAGCCACACACTAACCCAAAAACCTAACATTTAGGTGGGCCTAACGAGAGTGTTGCCACAATTTTACAAATAAGAAAAAATATTATGAAATGGGATATCCAAATCTGGTCAGTTACAGTCAATGATTATTTATTTAGCACAGCCCTTTAAATATTAATGTTTAGAAGCACACTGTCATGGCCAGGTTCAATTCATTTAATTTATCTTAAAGACTCAAGTTTGTATCAATTATTTTTTAGGGGTAGGAAGGAGGTGGAAGGAAGAGGACAGTGTGAGGAACAAGCAGGAGGAGGAGTAGGTGTAGGACGTGCAGGCAAGGAAGGTGAAGAAGGAGGACAGGTATAGGAGGAGCACAGGAGGAGTAGGGAGGAGGTGGAGGAGGAGGAGTGAAGAGAGGAGGTGGAGGAGGTAGGAGAGAAGGAGGAGGTGAAGAAGGAGGAGGGAGAGGGTGATGAGCAGGAGGAGGTGTAGGAGGAGGAGGGGGAGCAGGAGGAGGTGAAGATGAAGGTGGACAGTGAGGAGGAGGGAAGGAGTGTACCAGCAGGTAGGCACAAAGGAGGAGGAGGAGGAGGAGGTGGAGGGAGAGAAGAGCAGCAGCGCAGCAGGAGGAGGACAGCAGAGAAGCAGGTGGCATAGATGCAGCAGGTGAGGCAAGAGGACAGGCCAGTAGACAGGAGGAACCTATGGGTGCAAGAAGGAAGCAGGGAGTAGCAAGGAGCAGGAAGGAGGTGTAGGAGGAGGAGGGAGCAGGAGGAGGTGAGCAATGAGGTGGAGGAGGAGGAGAAGGAGAAGATGTAGGAGGAGGAGGGACTGAGAAGGAGGCAAGAAGGAGGAAGGGCAGGAGGAGGTGGTAGGAGGAGTGGGCAGGAAGAGGCAGGAGGAGGTGGAGGGAGGATCTAGGTGTAGGAGAAGGAGGAGAGATGGAGGAGGTGATGAGGAGGAGGGGTGGACGAAGAGGGAGGAGGAGGTGATGACAGGAGCAAGGGAGAGGAGGGAGGGAGAGAGAGGGTGGAGGAGAGACGCAGCAGGTGGGAGGGGGCTGGAGGCAGAAGAGGTGTAGGCAGGTGTAGGGTGTGTAGGAGGAGGAGTGAGGAGCTCAGGAGGAGGTGGAGGATGGAGGAGGAGGTGAGAGGGAGAAGGAGGTGTAGGAGGTGGAGGAAGAGGAGGATGTGGTGGAAATAGCAAGACACTGTCGGAATGTGAAGGGTTAAAACAAAGATGTTTTTTACCTACTATAAATTTTCCCGCCTTATACTGTCAGTTCTGTGATTAGGTGTCCTAGCTCTGTCACATCAAGTACAGAGGATCTAACCAATGAGATAACTTAATTTCAAGCGACAGGAAAACTGACCAGTCCCATCGTCCCCTGTGGTTCGTGATCTCGTAACACTGGAAGACTGGCGTTCCCGGGAACGCTGATGAAAATAGCTGAGCACTACATTTACATCGGATCCATCTCAGCTGATGCTTTTATCCAAAGTGACTTAGAATTTCTATATATGTGAGAGGTCGCACACCTCTGGAGCAACTTCTTTGCTCAGGGACACATTGGTGTCTCACAGTGGGATTCGAACCCGGGCCTCCATGTGGTGCTTTATCCACTGGTGCGGACACCACCGCCGCCAGTCCAGTGTGGAAAACACAAGCAGCATTAACTGAGGAGGACATCGTTGCTAATTCATTATCTAATTCAACAGTAAGCTTAGGCTGAGTTCCTAGAGTTTGCTTTTACCGTGACGGAGATGAGGGACGGCGGTGAGATGCGCCAGGTTCAAGTTCTCGGTTCGCTCCTGTGTGATGGAAGGGCATATGTTACAGGGAACAATATCCCGTCACACAACATGTGGACAGCCTTGTGTGACAAAACACTGCAGACTAGGAGTCCAGTACACCTAGACACTATACACACTTGTGGAGACGTGCGGTAAGACGACACAAATGAACATGGTAGAAAATGATTGGAAGGGTAGAGAGAATTAGAGGGAGGGGTGGAGAGGGGGTAAAAGGGAACACAAAAAATAACATGCAATCATTTATATTTTTAAAATGCATTTTTTATAACGCTTTCCAATCAAGCACTTAGATCATCTGCATGTACATGTGCAGCATGACAGCGGCTTGTTTCACCCCCGAAACCAGCGAGTGCTGGAGTGTAATGGCTTCAGGCAAAGTGCCGTAAATACACTGTTAAATTATCGAAAAAGCATTTCCATTTTCTGGAAACTGGCATCTTGACAATCTGTGTGAAGTAACAGACATACTCACATATAAAGCATCGATGATAATGGATGATCATAATCATAGAGTGCACTTTACGCAACACCCGTGTACAGCATATGGCAGGGATACCAAATCTTCGATTTCGATGACATACTGAATAAGACAGACATGCCCTCATTCAAGGTTTTTACAGAATGCAACCATTCATTTTTAATTTCGTCCAAATACTGGACATCAATAATGCTAACTGGTACAACATTAGTGCTTGATGTTCTGTCGAATGCACTCTAGAAACTGGTCGCTATCTCGACCTACTGTAGTGGACCCGACCGATGGCCAGCAACTTCATCGCCAACTCTTTGCTCCACCACTTGATCCTTCTGACTCCAGATAAATAACGCTGCTGCTATTTGGCCTAGACACCAATGATTCTTTCAGTTTCCTTCAGCTGGCACTCTACTTCAGTGGGTCTACAGCCGGCACCAGAATATTGTGGGTTTTGTTCACACGCGTCACATGATGAGAGAGTCAGATGAGTCTGTCCTACAGGTGTGAAGCATTGTCAGTCAGTCTCCATAACAATAAAGGTCAATCATGATTGTTGAATAAAAAACAATTCTATACAAACGAAACCACATACGCAAAAACATTCGACTCTGTACGGCTTTACAATCATGTGAAGTTACATTTCATTCAAACATAAATCAACAAATGATAAAATTATACAATTTGAATTCAATCTAAATAAATTCCAACATATACAGTTAAAGAGTAAGAAAATAATAAAAAAACAAAGAACTCAAAGTTGATCTGATTTATGGCTTAATGCTTGATGGTGGCCACAGTGAAGAATACACACATGAGGAGATGGACAAACACTCTTTGCCATAAGAAGAAACTCAGGAAACTGTGATGGAATAACTGCTGTATATTTCACAATAACTGATGTCTGAGATAACCAGTATGCGCACAGCACGAGCGTTCATGGAGGATCAGCGTACAGCAGCCTGTGGAGAGACTGGTGTCCTCTCATTGGTCAGACACAGGTCTGAGGTCAAGCGTTACCTTCTAACGGGCTTTATCACAGTCAGAGTGCCGTCACATCCAACTTCCTGCATCACTGTCAGTGGACAGAGACCAGCTTTAAGAAAAAAAAATGAACTAAATTACTTTAACTTAACAGTAAACGTCAATATTTAAAACTGTTTATTTAAACGTACATGATGCAGTGTCATGAGCAAGGCCATTATCGGCACACAGCTCAAACTCCTGCCAGAGGAATAATTCAAATTATTTTTTAAATTGACTATTTTTGCATTATATTTGCAATGATATAACCACCCATTTTAGTGCACTTTTGAAAATCTAAGCATTTCTTGCTGCTTGTCGTTCTCAATCAAAAGATGTAGACGTTGGCCGGTGCTGTTTTATATGTTTCATGACATAATTCAGGAGGAGATCTGAAAGCATTCAGCGCCACACAATCTCAAGATCATTCAGAAAAATCCTCTTCCTGTGATTCAAACTCCAGTTCACCAATAGAAAGGAAACCAGTTCTTCAGTTCAGAATTTTACCCTTGGAAAATAATGTTCAATTCCATGAGAGCTAATGAAGAAAATCGCAGAATAAGACAGTGATGTGGAGAGAGACATGCAATGTGTTTGTCGAGAGAGATCAACAGACCTTATAGTGTGTGTGTGAGTGTCAGGCCAGAGTAATGAGAGCACTGAGCCTCGAAGCTCTCATCTGACCCTCGACATTCGGTTCCCAACCTCATGAAACCTCCCTTCTCTTCTAACCCCGCTCCTTGTACATAGGGAAGCCTGGCCGAAAACGCGTAACCGGGCGGATCTGAAGCTCAGTCAGGCGGTGGATCCACTACTGTACCTGGAGCTCTAATGAGGAGAACACACTCGTAGTGAGAGGAAGAGTGAGGAAGAGCAGTAGATGTTCAGTCAATGGCGATTGGTTGGGGTTGGGGGTCATGCGCTCATATGTGTTATGAACACCAGTCACAAGTCCTCAGATATAAACATCAGGATGATCATTACTTCATCTTCCCCTAGGAGAGCTTTTATTACTTCTGAACACCTGCTTGATACAGTGATAATAATGAAATAGGTTTGTTCAATTAACACTATACAACATGAGTTCATGCACAATTGAATGCAACAATATCTCTTCAGACATCCATTAAGGTTTTTATGGTAAACATGGTTTGCTGACGGACACAGAGATGATGGGAAACACTTCTGCTCTCGACTAGAGCTGTGAATCTTCTGGCGGACGGCAAATCCATTTGATTCGCTTTTAATTTAAATTCAATTCAGCTTTTAATTAATGATTTATAGTGCCTGTATTGTGCTTTTTGGTATATTCCCTTTCAGACAGTGTGTGTGTGTGGTCCTACATTATGTTATAAAACAGTTACTTACATCCTTGTAGCTGTGTGTAATGGCAGTTTCACTTCCCCTTTAGGTTGATTATTGACATGTATATGTATAAAAAAATGTCTGAACTATCCCTTTAAGTACAAGCGGCAGTGCTATATAGCGTATTGGGCGCACCTTCAATGAATGACCTATTTTCAAACATTTTTCAAACGTTTGACTGGGTTTGCGTTATGCATCCACTAGATGTTCTAAAGGGAATGTAGAGCGTGCGCGGCGCCGGAGGTGAGGCGTTTATTTAGTAAGTGTGAGCGGCTGGGCGAACCGTCACGCACCATTCGCAGCCTGACTCATATGAGTATTCATGTGCGGCGGCTCGCTGACAGCAACATCTGACTGTTCTGAATGAGACGACCTGGTTATAGCGCCGGGGACAGTGTGCCTGTTCTGTTAAGAGTCAGCGCTCATGAGCGGGCATGTGACTTACACACAATCTGATTTATACGGAGGTTGAACTGGCCGTGTGACAAAGAGGGCATAAGATGGGACACGAGCGCGAGCAATGATTATCCATATATAAGGCGCTCCGATTATAAGGCTGTTGAACTTTGGAGAAATTAAAGGCTTGCGGAAAATAGGGTACTCTGTGAGCTTTTAGACCAGCATGCGACGTGTTTAATATAGACAAATATTACACCAGATTTTCTCTCAAATGTTTGCTTTCACTTTAGACAGTCAATTCTGTTTATGTAAACATTGTGTGTATTTAACAGCATTAGCATTATAAGACTCGAAAGATAACTTAGTCCAGTATTCAGGCGCTGTTTGACAGGCTTCTCAGTGACTGTGAGCGTCGGGGTATGCGCTCAGGAAAGCGCTCGGTTAGAATGAGCGCGTGAATTAATGTTTAACCAGCAAGGCTTATGCAAATAATGAGCTTTTGTGAATTGCAGTGTCCCGTACCTATTCATTAACGTGTGATGTGTAGGCTCCGATTACAGTATACAGTTGTAGAACAGAGGCGCCAGAACTGAACTGGTAGAATGCACTGTACTCTGTCACGGTTTGTTGTGAGAGTGCCAGGAAGAAGAAGAAGAAGACCGAAGAGGCAAATGCTCCAGTTCAATTACTTTACTTAAATACTCAGAAACAGGTACAGGTAGAGAAGACGGGCAGAGAACACTCACAGAACTCAGGGTAACATGAACATCGACCAACCCTAACTGAATGAACTAAATACAAGGAGGAATCAAACATAATGAGGTGAAAACAGGTGAGAACAGATGATGAAGATGATGCTCAGGTGGTTGATGAGGGGAGTGAGTTCAGGTGTGGAGCACAGAGGATCCTGGGAAGTGTAGTGAAGAAGACGCAGACAGGAAATGTGCAGACGGAGACTGCTGACAGTAACACGATACTACGATATTCTTCAAAAGCTGATCGTGGAGACATTTACTTTTCGTGATATCGGCACAGCCCTCAGAATAAACCATTCAACGACTTAGTACAGACTAGTCGTCGACTGTTATGCAAAACTAGTCGACTAGCGAAAAATAAGCAGTTGTGAAATATAGGAGGAGGTTGTGTATAAGCAGTTGTGTATATATATATATGTGTGGGGGTGACCGATTAAAATCGTTAATAATAGATGATTACGGTGTATTCATTTGAACCGTTCAGTACGAGGCTTTCGGTTCGACTTTCGGATTAGCATTTTGAAGTACGAACGGTTCGTTGGACAATTTTTTCTGCTGACCAAAATTTCTAAATTTAAGAGACACTGGTGTGACCACAACATTGCCCAACATCAGACGGAAAATGTAATGTAAGCGGTACGAAACTGAGCTACTCGTTATTGTGGTTCACGACCGATTATCAGTTTGAGACCGATGCAGGCGCAAGCCGATCTTCATCATCAGCACTGTTACTACACAGCCACATCCAGTAAAGAGAACATTTGAATTCGCCACTGAAGTAATAACATCGCTGCGAAATCTAGTCGAAACATTTACTTTTCTCCATTATTCACGGATTCAAAACAGCCCTGACGTGGAATCCAGAAAGAAACTTTGTGCCATGAATGAACTATCCAGTGTCCACAGATCAGCAACATCACCATGGGTTTACCTGTATAACACTACTGACTGTAACCATGGAAGTTTGGCAGGTAGGCTATAATACTTTCAAGTAACATCACGTCGGTTTTACTTTTGACATTATGAATAAAATTGCTGCCCTCAAATGTTAATCTGAACTAAAATAAACCTTTGTTTATAACTACTAGAGTATTACATTTCATTTTTGTCCAAGTTTTATATGCTCCTAAGAAAAGTCAAGTATACTTCTATCTTTGCTCGAAGTTAAAATATATCATACTTTGTGATGTTAGTTTTAATAAAAATATAATCAAAAAAATTAAATCAAGGATATTTCTCTGCCATTTCTTTCTTTTTGCTGTATCGGAAACATACGAACCACGCATTCGAACCGAACCATGGCACAAGTGTATCGTATGACGACCGGAACCGTGAATTTTTGAACCGTTACACCCCTTATATATATATATAAATATGAGGTATATAAATGAAGTATATGAGGTGTATATATATATATATACGTATATGGGGGTTTATGAGGTATATGTAAGCAATACGGTACTCGAAGAAAGTGCTGTATGGTGAATAAGTAACGGCTGAAGGGCGTTGTTAGGCACGAAGCAAAGCGGAGTAATCCCTTCAGCCGTTACTTATTCACGATACAGCACTTGCCTCGAGTACTTATTGCTTTAAAGGGTGATGAACTGAGAAATCAAATTTTCCTTGAGCTTTTGACATCTAAAAAGTCATCATATTATAAGAATATCCTGTAAGTTTCAGAACTGAAAACGACCTTGTTAGTCCAATAAAAGCTTTTATTGACACCAGCCTCAACAAACGACTCGTTTTTGAAAGCGTGGAAGTATGACGTCAATGACGCTAAAACTTCACCCGCTCATCAACGCCTACTTCAACACGGCCGGTTCTAGCCCCGCCCACCGATTTCGCGCATTCACGCATGTAAACAAAAGCATATCTCGTGATGACAAACCGGAGGGAGCTACCAGCATTAAACAGTCTGTTGACAAAATGTTGTGCTGTGCCTGGCTGTGGAAGAAGACAGTCGCTGCATAAGCTTCCTCTGGATTCCAATATTAGGAATGCCTGGTTAAAATTTGTTTTTAATGACGTTCCAGCAGATGAGTGTAAAACATTATCAGTCTGTTCGCTTTATTTCACTGAGGATTGTTTTGTAAACAAGACTGGATTTGCAGACGATTAAGAGTAAAGATTCGGTGATGTGTCGTCTATATTGGATCTGACAGGAATTGTACAACACACGGACTCTGGGTCGAACATGTATGGGCGAATCCGGTTGCAATTTGACAACATTGGACGTTTTCCCCACGTGCACCGACGGGTGAGTTAATCTCATTATAATATAAGAGGGAGAAATGAAGACGACACAGATATGCATTTTGTGTATGACCTAGAAGTATTTATTCAGCGATCGGCGGTTAAAGTTAATCTGTACGGAATATCGTTGTACGGAACATGATTAGTCTACGTTACCTTCTATATTGGATCCAACAGGAGTGGTGCAACACACTTATGTGAGTAATATTTTTATTTTAGAAATAATAATCTACTCGGCTAGCATTGCATTGTTATAGATCGTTTGATATCTAATAATTATGTGTATGTGTCTACAAGTATCCGTTGTATTCGAGGTGCTGTTGGTTCATTGTCCTGTGATTCGGGATCAGACTCTTGGTCAAACATGTATGGGCGAATCATTCCGGTTGCCATTTTACAACAGTGGTTTTCAAAACAAATTCCCCATACGTGCAGAGTTGAAGCTCATTATAATATTCAAAACTGTTATCCACTCACAGCAATTTGAATGTAAAAACATCATAAGTTGACCTCAGACAACAAAACAAAAACATTTAAAAAGCCAGTTCAGTGACCCCTTTAATAAAACAGTCACCACACAATATTAAAGTAAAAAACAATGTATTAGTGCAACTTTCATGTAGTTAAATCAATAAAAACATTCCTTCTGCTATGCTAGAAAAATATAGTCCCTGACAGTGAACAGCAACGTTCCAATGTGTAATATGCAGGACAGCTCAAATAAAAACAACAAACCATTATTTGTCTCATTCTTTTTATTTTTTACAACACAAAATTTGTGAAATTTCATCACACAAATATAGCTTATCTCTCAGCAAATAACAAATGGGCACATATTTTGATAGATAACAGTTAGCTCTTTAATCTAGTTATTAATTTCAGTTGCGAAAATGCTGCCTAACACGCAATACTTTATTTATTGTTGTTTAATTAAATTTGTTTGAACATCTCCGTTTATTGTGCACGCATTAAATATTTGTCTCATTTCAATCGGCTCCACTGTGGTGAATATTTAACGCGGTCCTCTTTAGTTGGGGCTCAGCGCTGTCATACAGTTCTAGAAGACTCGTAATGAAAAAAATAGCGTGCAGCAAAGGGCAGTGAAATGCTTCGGTGACTGGTGTAGTGACCAGGTGTGTGTTTGGATTAAGCGCATCAGACAGTTTTATGGTGTTGAAATCAGAAATCGGTGTGTGATGTCTCCGTTTTATCACGACCGTCTTTTCTCATTGTCTTTACGACTTCCAACAAAACATTATTGGATGAGGTGAATTCGCTGTCTCTTATCATCAGACACCAGGACAAACTCAGAGGTGATTATTAAGGAATCTGTTCAGTAGTGCTGGGCGGTTTGACCAAAAATTGATATCACAGTTTTTTTCAAAATCATAACGGTTTTTCGGTTTATGACGTTTTTTTTTTTTTTCATGCATAGTCAGGTGTTCAATGCATTTTCTACTGGTTAAGAGAGGAATTACTGCAGTAAATTGACTTAGGATGGTCTATTTTACTGTCATTGGTGAATAATTCCACACTAGAAATACAGGTTTGCATGGCCCCAGAAAATTATGCTGTTTTATGCAAATAAGAGCCATTCATGATTCTAATGAAGTGAGGAATCAAATATGCAAAGACAACTGCAGTCAAAATACAGAACTTTTATTTTAAACAACACAATTACAACAACTTGGAATACTTTTGCTAGTTCAAGTACAAATCCAGGAACATTACGTGCATTCAAGTAAATATAAAGGAAATCTTGTCTTGCATTGCTTTTGAGGTCTATTAAAAAAATTAAAACAAAATTATGCAACTTGCATTAGTTATTCCTTCAAAAGTATTGCTTCGAAACCAGAACAAACATAAAATAAATATAAAGTGCTAACTTACTTGGCACACAGGATTATCCTGTATAATGGAGACAATATTTGGCTCAACTTTTCTTTAGCTTTTCCCGTGTTACATGCTGATGTGGAGAGGCGCTAAATCGGCGGCTGACTTTAATTTAATACATTCTTGATATTCCAAGACATGTTTGCGGCTAAGGCGCTGGAGCAAATTGCTTGTGTTGCCGGGTCATTCTCCCCAGCGGAGAATTTTAGCCCGACAGCACTTACATAAAATGGTTGTTTGGTCGACGTTGGATTTTTGGAAAACAAAAAACAGACCCGGCTCCTCTTTTTTTGTTCTTCTTCGGTGTCATCACTGTCATGTTGTACTTATTCTTCAGCATCCATCGTCCATGTAACGTACAGAGCGCTGCTGTTTGATTACCTCATCAGTGCTCAGTAGTGCAACGGGTAAAGGGTCGTCTGAAACAGTGTGCGCACTGCCACTCTATGGTCGGCAGCGTAAAGTCGTTCGACGTTGTGTAAATAAATACACCGGTATGGCGGTTTATTCAAAATCAAAATCGTGACGAAAATATAAACCGGTTTTCGGTTTGAAGCCGGTTTACCGCCCAGCACTACTGTTCAGACCCGCACGTAACGCTACATAGCTACTGATCCCATATGTTTCTCCTTTGGAGCTTCTGACAGTCCCGTAGAAGTCACGGATAAGTGCGTTGAGTTCTGTCTTGGTGATTTGTTAAAATCTATGCTGCCTGCAACCCTTTACGAATGTGTCAATGTTACATTTCAATGTGTGGTTGCTAAGGGCGCAGTGATAAATAGAACCGTTGGGTGAAGTGGTCATAGCTGTGTTTTATCGTGAATAAAGCACAGCTATTGACCAATCAGAAATCAAGAATTGGAACTAACTGTTCCAATATATATAATAAATATGAGGTATTTGAGGTAAATATCTGCACTCTAAAAATGCTGGGTAGTTTGAAGCCAATTTTGGGGACAAACCCAGCCATTGGGTTATATTTTTAAATAACACTTTTAGCCCAATGTTTGAGTTTGTCCATATTTGACCCAAAATTGGGCTAAAACAACCGAGCATTTTTTAGAGTATAAGGTGCATTTCAAGGCATTAATATACTTATATAATGCATTATAAATGAAGGCTAGCACATGAGAGTGTGTGTGTGTGCCCCATCAGGAGTGCATCTGTGCGTTACCTGTGAGGAGACCGAGGGAAGTTCCTCAGCTGGAGAATACACTCCGCTCAGTTGTGTCAGTCATCTCGGTCATGTTTCTTTCTCCATTTACACACTTCTTTGTTTAAAATGATCTGCTGTGTGTCTACGGTCTGCTAAATCCCTGATTTACAGATGTTTCTATAGATGTTACTTAAAGAGCCTTCCACTCACACGTGTAAAAACTGGGAGATCTACAATTTCTGAACATTACAATTACGATTTAACTACAATTACAAGTTCACTATAATGGGATTGATTTATGTGTGTGCCAATAATCTTGCAGAACAAGATATGGACTACTGAGGCAATCTGCTCATCAGAGCTGTTTCTCGTATAGTCGTAAACCAGCGTAATGATGTATTTCCTGTGGTCTGAGACACAACAGCAGAACACTGGCAGTGCTGGGAAGGAGTGTGTGTGTGTGGTTTCAGAGAGAGGCTGGCATCACACACACGTGTCTGTACTCTATTATACTGTACTTTGACAATCCTCCCTGGCAATGATTTGTCTCTTAAAAATAACCCAGCGAGTAACCCAACTATGGGGTGTTATAGCACCTTCCCAACGGTGGGTTATTCTAACCCAATGCGTGATAACTCTCGCCTGGATGCCAGCCCGAACATCACAAAATAACCCTAAATAAACCACATAATACAATTTTTTGGTTCGGTAAGTTCGGTCTGAACTCGATCCGTTGAGCAGTAATTATGATCGGTTCTGAAATCAGTGAACGATGTGTTTGCCGTCCTTCCCACTATCAGCTGACTCCGATGGTCTCTAGAAGAGGGGCGCTGTGGTTTCTCCTGTGGTCGACTCATGGAGGACCGAGTGAAAGAAGCAACACTCATTATTTTACCACTTCTTCTCCCAGCGCGTGTGCCGTTGAGTCCTGTCGACAACTGTGAGTCACTCAACATACGTCACTTGCAGTTTTTTTTTTCTGGTTGGATTAAGGCCTCGTCCACACGAAGCCAGAGATTCCCCTATCCGATATTTTTTTTTCTTCGTTCTAAAATAAGTCCGTAAAACACGGCGGCGTCTCGAAAAATATCTGCGTCCACACGAAACCACTGAAACCGACTGAAAACGACGATGTAGTAGACATCCCAGACCAGTATGCGGCGCTGTAATTCTGCCATAGATATCCACTAAAAATGCGAGAAGAAGACTTAGAGCATGCGCATAAAACCTTGCGCGCTGTAGGCAGTAAAATAAAAGGCTATGAAATATTACGCACAGTTGCTTATTTTCTTTTTACCAAGAACTTTGAACAACCATAAATTGCCTGGTACAAAACTAGGAGTCAAGATATTCGATTACTTAGCGGTTAGCGGTCACGAATGTGTCAAATATAGACATTTTAATTGGTTATTAATAAACTAATGTATTCTGTGTCATTCTTGACTGAAAAGAGGAAGTTGATGATGCTGCTGACTCGCCACTTTCACAGTATTGTGAACGCGCCTATGGAGTAACGAAGGCTAATGCACTTCATACGGATTAGGCTATAAGAGAGAGCTATCTGTTTCTGTTCGTTTTTAATTGTTGTTTGTCGATGTTGTTTAAACGTAGCCATTTCAAGATTTCTATATTTCTGAGTTTTCGGTTCATTTATGAGACGAGCTCCAGTTTACGTGCAATGCAATTTATTTCGCGCCGGGGTGTCCACGTCCTGATTATGGCTATTGTCTGATATATATTTGCTTCTTATTTATTAAATTATTATTAAAATATAGATAAAATTGTTAAAAAAAACAAAATTCACTTCAAATAAGGGCTTTATACAAAACAAAACTTAATGTGGTCAAAATTAGGTCTCTCGATATAGCCTATTGCGCATATGCATGCGGTTCACTTTTCATAATCAACATAGATTCAATAAAAGAATAACATATTTAAACATAAATATTAAACTGGACACATTCTTTAATGGATATAACACGTATAGCCTACGCCTAACCTACAGAGAAATGTAATGTCGGAGTGGGAACGTTAGGGGTGCGTTTTTTGAATAGCCAAAATAATCAAATAATTCCCATCGATCGTCGAATATTACTTTTGCTTTAAATCCCCATCCCTATAAAATACGAAATGTCTTTACCAGACAACAGACAAGCAGCATACGAAAGAAAGTAGGCTATAGGCCTAAAAAATAACATTCAAGTAAATAATAAATAAAGGAATACAAGAGGCTCAGAAGTTTCTGCCGCATTTACATTATATTATTATTATACAAGCAGTTCGGCAGTTGTTGTCTGACAAGCCGACACGTGGGGTGATGACAGCATCGTTTCACAAAATATACGGATTGGCCGTACACATGAAAACACAAGGGTGTCGTTTTCAGATTTATAGCTGATTCAAAAAATAGCGGTTTCACTCTCCCAAAACGCCGGATCCGTGTGGACAAAACGCCAATATGATAAAAAATGTATACGGATCCAGCGAAACGCGTCTTTCGTGTGGACGTGGGGCCTAAGACGCCTCATAATCACAGGCCTATGGAGCCGTCTCAGACTCACAGACTGACCTGAATATGAGTATGATGAAGTCAGGCTATGATAACCCAACATAGTGACCCAATATTGGAACCCAATGGTTGGGTTAAAAAACATAACCCAACATTTTTTACTGTGATCATTGTAAAGATGCTACACTGTAAAAATGCTGACAAACCCAGGCGTTACACTCATGGAGTGTAATCGGCATGAAGATGTCATGAGAGTCTCTGGAGTCCATCGACAAGCGTCGGTCGTCTCCTCTTCATGACTTCAACTCTTCCTTCGGCAACATCGGCCCGTTCTGATTCATACGCTGTTTAACGTGTGATGATCGCGTTAGCTAAACGCTACTCAGGAGCCGTTCTGCTGGCCACAAGAAATGAGGATACAAATCAGACATTTTACAGTCGGGTTAATATTTGTCTTTAAATGGTTAGGGCTGTTTTCTGCTCTGGAACAACATTTCTGTCAGTACAAGCAAACTCTGTAAAATGTCCACTAATGCCGTGTTTCCCAACCCTGTTCCTGAAAGCTCTACACATGTCTGAACTTAGCAAGCACACTTCGTTTAACTCATTAGCTCAACAGTAGAGAGTCTTAGACCTGAGCCAGATGTAGGATAAACATGAACACTGAACACTGGTTTAGAAAACACTTTTCTGATGTAAAATAGATAAAAGCATCGGCTAAATGTAAATGTAAAATTATTACAGCTTTCGTGAATCTCCTAATAAACACCTTCTGTCAGAGCAGCCATGAACATCAGTCTGAGGTGGACAACATTACATGCAATCTCTCATCACTAAAAAATGAAGATTTACCCCCATTGTATTGTTTTCTTCAATTTGTAGATGATCTTGATAGAAATGATCAAAATATATTTCTTCCCAACAGAATTGTAAATGTTTGTGTGTGTGTGTGTGTGTGTGTGTGCATGCTCTTTTGTCTTTTCTCTGTTCCACAGGAAAAAGAGGCTTGATGCCGAGGAGCCCAAACAGAAATGATTATTGATTTAATCACATAATCAGCAGCCGGCACCTAGGCCCAGATAGTAAATCCATAATAGCCTCTCCACGTAACCAACTCAACAAATTTACCATCAAAGCCCTGCGTGCACAAACTCTAAACACTGAAGCCAAGGGTCACCTTCAGTGACGGAGAGAATATTGACAACATGTTCTACACTCATCACACACCCCTGCAATCTCACACACACATCACACATGCGCTTCCTGGGAAAATATGAGAAAACAAAGGATGAGAGATACAATCAGTCGTGGGAGAACTCGCATAATGACCGTCTTCTGCAGTTCTCCTGCACTCGTCCGCAATATTGATCAATGTTTGATATATAGGGTTAGTGCTGGCCAACTATTAATCTCGATTAATCGCATCCAAAATTAAAGTTTGTTTACATATCATATGCTGTGTACTAGTTATTTTATAAATACGTATATTTAAGAAAAATGTATTAATTATATATACTGTAAATATTTATATATACTATAAATTATGTATGTATGTATATATATATATATATATATATATATATATATATATATATATATATATATATATATATATACAGTATATCCATGCAAATAATATATACATGCATGTGTGTGTATTTATATATACAAGATAATTATACACAGTACACACACATATTGTGTGAACACAAACTTGTATTTTGGATGCGATATCGCAATTAATCTTTGCACAGGCCTAATATATAAATGTGTGTGTGTATGTGTGTAATGCATAAATGAGTGAATGTGATGAAAGAATACAGAAGTTGAGAGAGCTCTTCGTTTGTTCACTTGAGTTTGCGTGACTCTTCTCTCACAGAATCTCTTGAACACAGCTGCGAACTGTTCCATATCTACTAATAATCAACGTTTTCTTTGTCATTTAACCACCATTCAACGTTCAGAGTTTAAAAGTTATCTCTCGAGTCGAACTGGCTAAAACCACACAAGTTATTGAATTGAAATAACAAGAGGAGCAATCGACTGAACTGCAGTTCATAGAAACTGAACAATTCCACCAGTCCAACACAGCATAATTACATCATTTGACCAGGTACTTTTATTTTTCCTACAGTTAGTTGTGTTCTTCTGATGTGATTGGCCAAACAGTGTTTGAAGAGTGCTGATATTCAGTATAACATCACTGGAGTGTGTTACTGAGACGCACTCGACAGCAGATCATCAGGACGGCTGGTGTCTCTCTGACTAACACACACTGGTGACACTGAACAGGAAACAGGAGGAAAGGAAACAGAGGATTGTGAACACAAAGGGTGAGGAGGAGGAAGACAGACGAGACTGGTGTAGCTGGAGAATGAAGACCTGGAACTAGAAAGAGTCAACAACTAGACTACAATAAACAACCCTGACACAGTGAGTCAAGTCATCTCCAGTTACCTAGCGCTTTTAACTATGTTGTTTATTTTTTAAAGCATTTTTTTTCAGAAATAAACTTAAAGGAGTAGTTCACTTTTTAAGAAAACTTTTGCTGATAATTTACTCACCCCCATGTCCTCCAAGATGTCCATGTCTTTCTTTCTTCAGTCGAAAAGAAATGAAGGTTTTTGATGAAAACATTCCAGGATTTTCTCCATATAATGGACTTCAATGGGGTCCAAACGGTTCAAGGTCCAAAATCCTGGAATGTTTTCATCAAAAACCTCCACAGGTGAGGATGAAGAACAGAAGAGGATCCTCAGGTGAGGATGAAGAACAGAAGAGGATCCTCAGGTGAGGATGAAGAACAGAAGAGGATCCTCAGGTGAGGATGAAGAACAGAAGAGGATCCTCAGGTGAGGATGAAGAACAGAAGATGATCCTCAGGTGAGGATGAAGAACAGAAGAGGATCCTGAGGTGAGGATGAAGAACAGAAGAGGATCCTGAGGTGAGGATGAAGAACAGAAGATGATCCTCAGGTGAGGATGAAGAACAGAAGAGGATCCTCAGGTGAGGATGAATAACAGAAGAGGATCCTCAGGTGAGGATGAAGAACAGAAGAGGATCCTCAGGTGAGGATGAAGAACAGAAGAGGATCCTCAGGTGAGGATGAAGAACAGAAGATGATCCTCAGGTGAGGATGAGAGAACAGAAGAGGATCCTCAGGTGAGGATGAAGAACAGAAGAGGATCCTGAGGTGAGGATGAAGAACAGAAGATGATCCTCAGGTGAGGATAAAGAACAGAAGAGGATCCTCAGGTGAGGATGAAGAACAGAAGAGGATCCTGAGGTGAGGATGAAGAGACAGAAGAGGATCCTCAGGTGAGGATGAAGAACAGAAGAGGATCCTCAGGTGAGGATGAAGAACAGAAGAGGATCCTCAGGTGAGCAGAACAGCTGTGGAGAGAGAAAGGGAGAGATGCTAGAGCTCAGAGCTAACATTATTATCAATCATTATGAATTGTCCACAGTTCCAGCATCAGTCTCTGAGAAGTGTGGATGTAGACATTAGGACCCTACTTTAATGATCTCAGCTCATGGTCTTAAGCTAGGGTTAAACAAGTGCTCTCAGGGCGGCCGAATCCACGTCTGCTGACTTAACGACAAATGGTCGCGCTCCCGGTGCGAACGAGTCGTCCTATTCTCTTTATGAGGAATGTGTGTGTTTTCAGGCATAACGTGTAATAAACCTATCAGAGTCTCGTCTCACATTCCCTTTAAAAGCCAGTTTGCCTTGTGTCATGGCGGATTCACTAATAATAATGACAAATAGGCACTCTAATTAAACAAATAAAGATATTCGATAACAATAAAAGTTTGATAACATTAAAAGTGGGCATGGGAAATCAGAATATTCAACTGGAAATAAATACTTGTTTAGAAAAGATTAAGCACGATTTAAAAATTCTTTGCAATGTCCAGTGCCCGAATATAAATTATATTAAACATGTCCCTAAACAAGAGCCTGACCACACAGTTTTAGAAAATTTGGATGTTTGTTACGGTATCCAAATAAACAAAAACCCAATAAGTAGAAATTACACAGAGTAGCATGTAGCTAAGGTGTTAGCTACGTTTTCACATTTTAATGTTTGCCATGGCTCGTTTAAAAAAAAAAGAAACAAAAAAAAAAAAACGATTATAGTGCCTATAGTGTTTAAAACCACAGATAAAGTAATATGTATATTTGATATTTATGTAGTGGTGTGCGCTGCTGCAGAATAACACTGACAAGTCATCTCTATCCAGTCCGCTGGAGTTACGCTAGCTAATCTAACGTTACTGGCTTGATCAGACACACATGAAAGTAATCAGACTAACATACGGTGCGAATATGTCAAAGTATATTCTGTAATTGAGGGTGTATACTGTATACCGTAAACAGTGACATGTCGAGGCGTCTCTCCTACTGATTCGGCTTTGGGAATCGCAAATCAAGCAGTGATTGACAGCGCTCTGATCCAATGGCGTTGGGCATTGTCAGGTTGGCAGTAAATCTAGCCCAATGATGTTGGGGGGGCACCAGGGGGGCCAATCATATTCCAGGTGGACCAGTGCCCCTCCCTCTAGACACGCCCCTGCGTGACTGAACGCAGAAAAAGCCTGAGCGGATCCACTGGAGCTGTGTGTTCTGGCGCGTTCTGGTTCTGCAGTCCACAGTTTACAGTGTTCTTCAACGGCTTACACACACCATCCTCACTTGTCACAGAGAGTGCAAACACACACTGCTTTACTGAACACACACCAATCAGGGCTGTAGAATAGGCCTATAAAATGTCAAAGTTCGAGTTATGTTTTTTTTCAGACTGTAATACTGTATTCACAATGCTTTACAGTAAAAAACAAATGTTTTCAGTCTTGCTTTCGTGTTTACTGTGATTTTTCCAACATCTCTCCAGAAATGTTGATCTGAGCTCATGAAGGAAGAGCTTCAGCATCTGAATAACTGTGTTTGAGATGTGTGTGTGATGTTTTCAATGCAGTTGCTTCGTTTTTTATTATCAGTGCATTTTTTTTATTTGTGTGTTTTTGAAAAAAAAGAGGCAAAGTTTTGAAAATGTGTGTGAGACAATCTGTAACGGGACTTAATGAGTGCAATGAAATGTGCAATAATTATTTTTACGTTATTGTAGTTCAAATATGTAAGATAAAATGGGCTGCAGTGATGTTTCTAGAAATCTCCCAAAGGTTGTTTGTTTGACGACTTGTTTCTGGGTAAGAGTGCTGAAATATGTATTATTACAAAAGGACACTTACAGCATTTGATTGAAATCCTTTGACTTTTCAATTTGCATTCTGTTTGCGAGGAATTCAAGTTGAGCTTTTAAATCTAAAAGACATTCTCAGTTCACGTCTGAACGCCACACGACTGCATAAATACAGCACTTCATTGTCCGCAGATTTGTTGTGTTTGTTCTGTTTGGCACGTCTCTTGTGTTCCTCTCTCTGAGCGCCAGAGACGGGAAGTGTTTACCAGCGCTGCGCCTCATTGGCCGCTGAAGACTCGGCTCCTAATTAGCATGGAGTTTCTGAACATGGCAGAATCATGTCCATTCTGCTTTCATCTAATCTCCACTCTTTCAAAAAATAATGAGATAATTTACACCTCATTAACATGGCCTGTAATGTCTGCGGATATATAATAATGATCGCTTATCATTTCACTTTGCATTATTATCTCCTCTAATGAAACTGTTCACACAGCTGTCAAGAGAGCCTTAATTGGTGGTGTAAAATCACAGACAGTTCGAGGTGACGCGTGTGAAGTTTTAATTTGCGTTACCTGCACCCGCCCCGTGTAAAACGAGCGCCAGCCGTTTGTTCGGCCGAACAGGACCGAAATGAAAGACGGAGACCTCGCGCATCTGTTCAGTGTCCTAATGGAGGTCAGACGGGAAGTGGTTTAATCGGCGGACATGCCGTCGACCTGATCCGTATGAGGACAGCGCTAACCGTGAAAGCGTTTGTCCCATGTAGCATGTGTGACTGCATGACCTGTGTGAGCGCTCACACGCAGGAGTCTCTAATATAGGATAAAGTCAGTAAATCCACTGACCGTTCCGACGGCTTGGCCCGGGTTAGACGGGCTTGGTCGGCTCTCGGACTTTACCGCGATAGCTAGCTGCTAATTGTGGCGAGTGCACGGTGAAGTGAGCAGCGGAAGGCCGTCTGTAAATTAAAATCTCAGTCAGCGTGTCTGAACAACACCAGCAGAAGCGGTTGGCTCGCGCCTGACCCCGGTCGAGTGCCACAGCCCCAGATCTGAGCACATCTGTCCACGTCTCGCTGTTCCCCTGCCATATTTAATTATGCTGTCCCCCGTGTGCAGTCTGTTGGATATAGATCCCCGCGGACGCTAATATGCCCTGCGCGGGGTTCCCCACTGTAATATGATAACTGCTCCATCGATCGCCCTGTCATATGCTAATGGCCTCTCCGCGAGCGCCGGGCCGCTGTACTTATTTATGAGCAATAATCGGCTTTAGGCTGAACGCTCTCGACCCCAGCGCGCGCTAGAGCCAGTGATTAATGCTTAACACACTCTCCGGCTCACAAATTGTCAGTTTCTTGATGCATGAAATGAGAGAGATTTATGTAAACAACCCTGTGTGTGTTTTTGCTCGCTTGTTTGTCAGGGCCACATATATCATCACACGGATCATTACAGCAAATATTAAACAAGACAAGCCGATCAAACGAGCGCCTGTCAATACCTCATCCGTCCCGTGTCCTTCAGCAGCGCACACACACTCCTATCACGCACAATCTAAGCTGCTCTGAGATATACATTAATAACTGTATATGATGTCATAACGTCATGTCTGATTTAACGTTCTAATTATATCTTTATTCCCACGGCTCGTGTTTTTCAGGAATTATGGGTGTGACTTCTGGATACATGAGACGATGTTTTCTGAATAACCCCGAAAGCTCGATTCTTTCCAATAACGAACGGGATAAACATCACTGTAGTCATTTACTATATCTGTATTGTGTAACATACGGTGCCTAAATCAGAAATGTTCATTACCTATTCAGACTATTTCACAGGGATTTCCGTCATTTTGCATTTATAATAAAAATATAATTTTGCGTGATATCTGTGAAAACAAACCTGGAACAAGACGTGAAGATTTGAGGAGTCTTCATGGATCCAGTGAATTATTCCTGGAGAATCTGGGAGATGCAGACGGTCCACAGAAATGGCCTTTACTGTCACAGCAGCGACGGACGAGCCGTAGATACTCCTTATATCATGAGTTACTTTATTCTCATGAAGTCTGAAAATAAATCATGAAGGGAAACTGACGGATCAGCTTTATTTATATGATCTGAAATGACTAGTTTCGGTGTTTTTGAACAGAAGTTCCCGATCCGGAAGTGTCCCGTAGCGAGAGTCGATCATCGGGAACACGAACGACAGCATTTATTATTTCATCGTGTGACGAAAGTAATGAGAAACATGCAGAGGAAGTCCTATGGAATAATTAGAAAGATTATCAAATGCTTTTTTTACATTTCCATCTTAATTGTGATTAATGAAAACATCATTTATCAGTCAGGACGTGCCAACTCTAGCGGTTATGTAAAGGAGTGTGTTTTCCTGTTTAAACAATTCTGTGAACACACTCTAAAAATGCTGGGTTGTCTTAACCCAATTTTGGGTCAAATATGGACTAAACCAAAAACTGTGTGTTTGTCCATTATTTACTCAAAGCTTGGTTGAAACAAGCCGTTCCTCTTCCCGCTGGTTCTCCTCCATGTCCGGTTAGTTCACAGTGCTTTTCTGATTGATCTTTGAGGACATTTAAAGTTGTCTCGTTTGAGAAGAACTCGGTCTTGGAGAGGTCTGTATAAAAAGAGGAACACAGCAGTGTTTGTGTTCTTCTATCACCCTCACTCACAAACACAGATAAACAACTTTAGCCGTACATCGTGCCTCGAAATGTGCAGAACTGTAGAGTGAGGAATATGGATGCTTTCAGTCATACGCTCAGTGTGCAATACATCCACAAAAGGCTCTTCACAAATGAGCGAAGCTAAGCTCCTCTTGTTACAGCTCTCTCTCTCTCTCTCACTCTCTCTCCTTACACTTCTGAAATCCTAAACCCAACCTGGGAAAACGTAAGGCGATGAGAACGATAAGGAAACTCTTTTCCTGTTGTCTATTACTTTTTGACTTAGCAAGGAACTTGTTCTTCATTGCAGGAGAATAGAGTAGCGAGGGTGGCGTCGCAGCTGAAAGGAAGTGTGGGAACGCGCCGTTGGCACCCAGAGCGGGTCAGCCCGCGCCCCCACACATCTCGAACCCACGGCACCAGGTGTCCCAGCACTCAAAGGATGCTCTTATTCATAGACAGGACCAGATTAAAACTCTACATTTGCAACTGAATGCTGATATAATCCTGGAAATATATCTCCATTAGGAGCTCGCCCATTACGGGAACAATGAGGCCTTTGTGCAAGGCTTTATGTTTATCAAGAATGCTGGGGTTTTGAACGAGGCCGGGGTGTGTGTCTGTGTGTGTGTGTGTGTGTGTGGGGGGGGGGGGTTCAACTGTTTACATGTTAATTTCACACTTGACAGCCCTTGTCCATAGCTATTTATACATAAAATGCTAATCAATTTTCTTTCACCTTTCTGTCTCTTTACATCGGTTGTACGGACTTGACTGTAGATATGCTAATGCCAATATGTGTGTGTTTAATATCGTGACAACTTGAAGTCCAGAGGAATCCCACGACTGGTACTTTAGAATAGAAGATTATTTTGTTAATTTGCACTCCTTTTCTAGATCAAATGACAAAAGACAGTCATGAAAGAATTGTTTTTACATCTGTGGAAACATATTCAAACAAACACATACATCTGAGAGCTGGATAATAATATATATTATATGACCGTCCATATGCCAGATCACAGAAAAGTTGGGGATTTTAGGCGTGCAGAAATGATAAATTTGCTCTCTCTTCCTTCAGTCGGGAACAATAACTCTGCCGGATGCTTTATGTTTGCTAATCTCTATTTAAAAAAGTTTACCATATATTAAAATGAGAGCAAAGCATTTATGTTGAGTATAAGTCAATCAGAATAGCATTCAAGGCTGTCGCGAGCACTTGACGAATGACGGTGAACACCTGGACTGTAGAATTTGTTTGATTTTAAAAGTTCTCTTTATTCTCAGTTGGTTGATGATATTTTTTTCATAATAAGTAAATAAACGTCTCTTTTGAGAGGAACACTTGAATACCTTTTCTCTTCTCTTTGATGAATTCAGCTCTTTATCATCTGAGAGCATGTGCAGTCACATTTTACACAAAATAAGTGCTGTATATATATATATATATATGGAAATATAAAGAATTGATTAATTTATTTTAATCTCAATGCCATCTTCAAGAGTCTTTTTTATTGTGGTAGCAGCTATCAAAGTTGTTCTGTAATATCTAATGGACTCTTCTGAGCTGTTGCAATGTTAAAATGTTATATTTAAATTTCTGAACTTTACATTTATTATTATATTTATTATTTATTGTTATTATATTTATTATTGTTATATTTATTTCTGAATTTTAAAAAATTCAATAATAATTGTGGCATCAATTAATTCAACCCGATCACACCAAATGCGTCTTTATAGCACGCAAGTGTATTGTCGTTGAATATATACGCTAAAGTGAGTTTTTACGTGCATTTGATACGCATTGGTTGGTTAGGTTAAGTTTAGGTGTGGGGTGGGGTGCGTGTGTATTAGACGCTTGCTAGAATTAGTGGTGTGGGGTGCATGTTGCACTACAAAAACTGCGTCTCATATGCACGTAAAAACTCATTTTCGCGTATATATTACACGACAATACACATGCGTGTTATAGAGACGCATTTACATGAGAACAGGCTGATTAATTAATGCTGCCTCTGAGCGGGCATTAAACGCCTAAATACAATCTAATACATGCAAATGTCACTTCAAGTGCAAAGATAGATTTTGTTGATACTAATTACATTTGATTTGTAACAGCCCTATAATGTCTTATTCCTTCTAACTGAATTCATTGAATACATTTATGAACCAAATATGGATTCGCATAGTGTTATGGTGAGGACTCAGAAATCTTATGTGGATCCATGTAAAGAGTGTTTAAAGTCCCTAAAGTAAGAAAAAAAGTATGTTCTGAGTTTGTCACTCCACAGAAAAATGTGTTATTAGCCACCCAGCCAAATTTTAATTGAGATTAATGAAACATCATTTATCAGTCAGAACGTTGTCAACTCTAGCAGTTATGTAAATGAGTGTGTTTTCCTCTTAATAGAACTGACAGTAACTCGCAATTGATAGACGCAAACTGATGCGAATGTGCTCTATTGTTAGGGAAGCCAGAATACAACAGTTTTTTTTAGAATAGGAGCATGGCAAAGGTAACATGATACATTAAACACAGAGGGTGTCTACCTTTGTTGTCCAGGAATGCCATTTCTGACTAAGGGTTAGGGTGGGGTGACAGAGGTTAACGCACTGGATAGAGGATACCATCAACCCCTTGAGATGAGAGCTCACTTGACTCAAAGAGTTGCTTCTTCCTGTGCATTCGCACACACTGGCAGACATCTGTAGAGCTGTGGGCAGGGCAACACCTAACACATTCACAAGATTATACAATCTCTGAGAGGAGCTGGTGTCTTCCCATGTGTTGTGTACAAACAGGTAATGTGCAGCAGGGCTGGCTATGTGTCTCGCTTGCAGCACCATTCCCCTATAAGCACGGGACTCAAGAGCATATTTTGCTCCCCGGGTGAGTTCCCTGTTGGCAAACGCTGGTGAGAGTTCCTCCAGCATCCACCCTTTCCGTTTGAAACAGGCACATGCCCCAGTGTTATCCAATTAGTCGTAGTGTATAGGGTGTAAGAAAGGAACAGCAGCGATCGACATCCCCCGTGAAAAGCCCTGTCCTTTTCCGACCCACCAGGTGTGGGGGACTGAGCAGCTGGAAACACCTAGTGATTGTGGCGTTGTGATTTTCTTAGGGATCCCAATTCGTCAGGCTGTTCTGACATAAAGTTGAACGTGACTGACTGATGGGGAACTTCTAGGTTAGTAATGTAACCCCCTTCTCTGAAGGAGGGAATGGAGATGTTACGTCCAGTCGCCACAGTCCCGGTGCCACCGCTGAACCTAGACGTTCAGTCTACAAACACATTACTACATTATTCAAGCACCCCCCATAAAAATGCTTAAGTCTGTTTTCCAGGTCTAAACTGTTGTTATTTCATATGAGCTGCTATACGTTATTTCCAGTGAATAAATTATTATTTTTATTATTATGCCAAAAAGCAACACTCATATATTTATTTATTTCAAATATATTTTTGACAATCCCGTGTCTCCATCTGTACCGAATGAAGAACCCATAAGATAGCTGATGATTTGAGGGATAGAGCTGCAGGAACGCTGTCTAAAATTGTATGAATCACATTGCTTGTTTTCTTCTCCCTGTAATTATGATGCTAATATCGACACTCTGAACAAAGTAGCAATTTCAATGACTGATGTGAATGAATTAGGCCATCCTTTACAAAGGATAGAATAGCTTTTGCTATTGTAATGGCTATAAAAACTGAGCTGTGAAAAGCCAGAAATGATTGTGTGATTTCATCTGCATGCTTATACCATCACCTGAATTGTGCGTAGCTTATTGTGTTGAAATATCATAACTTGATGAGTGAAAGCCCTCAAATAAACCTCTTTACAATGCCATCCAAAATTTCCATTTATGCCAACATCACAAATGTAGTAGAACAATTAGTCATGTTCGTATGCAAAAATTAATTTAGAGTGAGATGCAGGAGATGGGACGCCAGAACAAAAGGCGGCTTTTTGTGGGTTCTTTAGTCTGACAGGGATAATTAGATATATGAAATTGAAATTCCTCAGTGGGGGGTCCTGTTGACAAGGCTGTTGTTGTGTTGGAGCACTCGGACACAGCCTGATGCTTTTTGTGTGTGTGTGTGTGTGTGTGTGTGTGTGTGTTTACGCTGCTGCGGCTTCTCATCCCTTCCAGAGACACACTCAAACTCTCACAACCTCGTTGATACCAGAATCACAATGAATGTACACATCATCACCATACATACAACTTTATTTAGTTATTTATTTATGTATTCATTTTATTATGATGTTATTTATAGCTTTCACAGTTTTGTGCAACATTGTGGACATTTAACTTTGTGTTTATTAAGTTAATTTAATTATTATTTGTCTCTGGAAAATTGAACAGGAAAATTCTTATTCTGTATTTGAAAGGCAGTTGTCACACAGTTTCCAAACCCTAACACTTTTAATCTGTGGCGACAATAAAACCTCTTAACCTGCGTGTCTTATCTTCTCATATTATCTTTTCTAAATACAAATAGCATCTAATATCCACAGTATGGTGAAATGAGTATCACAAGTCCTTTATTTTTGTTTAATGAATAAATGATAAAATATAAATATTAGGCGTGTAACGATACATACATGTTTGGTTTTCCACGGTTTTAACGTCTTGGTTCGGTTTAGAAAAGCTAAAATTGCTTCTTTTACTTCTTTTCTTTTTTAACAGTGGTTTAATGAAAAAATTGTGACTTTGTCTTTAAATTAATTCAATTACAATTAAACGTTTTGCAAGGATTAAAAAAAAAATCTGCTAATGCTGTAAACTATATCAGGGAATCGCACATAACATTAAAGGTTAACAACAGAGCCTAGACTTCAACCTAAATTCAAATGCTATTTATTTTTGATATATAATAATCAACACATTGTGTGAAAACTCTGTAAACTGAACCTAAGGCAGTTTTTGCATTAACTCTAATTTGTTATTGAAATATAATAATTGACACAGTTGCTGTCCATTTACATTAAATATATTTTAAACATACATTAAATAATTCTAGTTAACAGGTTAAAGTAAAATATAAAATATAGGCTAATATAGTACATTTGTTTAGTGCAAGAAGTTCATTTCTCTAGGAACCAACAAGTTGTGGACACTGAATGACTTCTGTTGAGGTAAATATAATGCTAGCAACAAGCTATGCTGTTTTATTGACGTCTTTCCGCTGCTGAAACACTCATTCAGCGATGACATGATGTCTTTCAGTAAGTATACTGTCTCTTTCAACATACCTTCAGGTGTCTTTTCTGTAAGGAAGAGATGTAATTTGTTACTCGCGCTGGCGGCGCTGCTGCTTGAAATGAGGAGCTATGGTGCGTCACGTGCTATGGTAATTATGGTAAATACCAAAAGCCGACGGTGGAAAATGCACATGAACACCCCCTCGTGTGGTATTTTCCACTGGGCAACTCGTAGAATATTTTGATGCACGTAGAGATGAGATAACCTTTGACCTTTTCAAAATAGCGTAGAGCAACCGCGAGAAGTTGGAAATGGTAAAAATATGCACTATTCATGATCTAGAAAATATAGCAGCATATTATTTACCATTGGAGTTTTGATAAACCATCTTCTTGCTGTAGCAGATGACTTAAGCAATCTAAAATAGTTTTAGCTAATAACCGGTATGGATCTCATCTTCTGACCCCGCACTCAACAACAAAAGCTCTTGAGAACGCAACACACTGGTAAATACCAGTTCACAAGTGGAAAATATCATATTTTCCATAGCACGTGAAGGCACCAATAGTACAGCGATCTGTCACGCCACATCAAAAGACGCCAAAACGCCATTTATTGTTTGTATTTCATAACTAAATAGTCCGAATTTGAAAGATTACACCTTGCGTATTATTATTGGTGTTAATGGTGGTTAGGCTACAAAACTGAATTCGTGGTGTACAAAAGACATGAGGTCCAATGAGCTGGGTGGGCGGGGCCAGGGGGCAGGGGGCGGGGCGTGTTCGGTACGCCATGAGAGTATCGTGATTCGAATCGTGGGTTCTGTGTTGCGGTTTTTCGGTTCAGTTCGAATATCGTTACATCCTAAGGCCATGTGTCCACCAAAGCGTTTTCTATCCACGCTGAAAACGTAGACGCTCTGCTGAAGACGCTGTGCTTTAGCGCTTGAGAGCATTTTGGCAGCGCAGGCGTTTTTTCCGTTGAGACGTTTCGTCGCTATGATACAGAGTATCTGCAGCACTATTTAGCTACTGATTTCACAGATAATTTGTTTCATACTTAAAAACTGTATTTTTCACCTGTTAGCTCTGCTGACTGATGTCGTTGTACAGAAAGAATGTTGTGACAGTTGGTCAGTGTGGTCTAGTCCCGCCCCTCCTCCACTGTGATTGGATGGCTGGGTAAGAAGTGACAGTGATGAGTGCTGCGTTTTATCCAAAGTTGAACATTTTTGAACAAACTCTCAGCGACCAGTAAAAAATGCTGTACGCTCGGCTCTTCTGCGTGAAAAAAACGCTCATGGCATTTGAAAAGCGGCGCTCCCATTGAAAACAATTGAAAACATACGCCAGGCACGTGGAAAAACCCTTTGGTGAACACACGGCCTAAATATACGTAAATATATACGTGATTATGCACTTTTTTATGTAAAGATTGTGAGAGTATTGTAAAAGATCCTACAATATATATAATCATATAATATTTACCACAAATATTGCTTTAATATAGTAACATATATACATGATAATTTGATTAATATCATATTTTAAATACAGTGGTTTAAATGCAGTAATTATCTGTAGTATTCAGCGCTGTGCTGTAAGATCTTATGGATTTAATGAACCGCTCCTTATAATCTCCCTGGTGTACTGACATTTGTTATGACAAATCTCTTCAAACGTTACAAAGTTACTTGAAAATTATTTTTATGAATATATTTTTATGAAAAACATTTAAATGACATTGTTTCAATCTAGAAATGCAGTGCAACTAAAGCCACAGGTATGTTTTTTTAAATAGGAATTTATTTTCGAGAAGACTAAAATGCTAACTGATATTTATTCACGTTTTCTAAGTATCCATTCAGCCTATTGTCTCCATTGTTTCGTGTTGTAATCTGCTCTATTCATTTCCAGTCTCCCCTGCACACATTCATACCTTTCAGTCCGGATATGCCTCTAATTATCATTCTTTTGTCTTTAATATATTTACTGATGCCGTTCCATTCACACTATTTCAGTAACTAGTTTCGTCTGATCAAACTTCTCACTTCACCTTCTTTGACTTGAAAAAAGAAACCTATGATCCTATAATTATAGGTTAAGAATTCCTATAATCTTTACATTTAAAAATTAGTCATAAATCATCATAACTCCTAGTAACAGGTTCATAACGGATAGCTAGCAAGTTAGCATCAAACTGTGATCTTATGAGATTAAAACCTTGTTTTAGCTCCAAACTCACTTACGACAGTCAAGTGTTTGAAATAACCATCTGTGATGTGGCTTCTTTTCACAGAACGAGGCAGAAAATATATTTTTAATAGTATTCTACTGCAACATAAAGGCTATGTCAATTAGCAATACATAATAAATACTTTATGTTTATGAAAATAACCAAGATGGCTTGAAGAACACAGACTGAATATCACTTGTGAAAAAGCCCAGAACAAACCGTTAATGCTGTTCATCAATGTCATCGATAAGAGCAATCCTCCGTATCGCTAGCCTGTCCTCATTTCACATCGCTCGCTTCGACCTTTGCTGACTTCGAAGGCATGAATGCAGTTTCTGAATTAGGGTGCGCTTCACTCCACATCTTTATGCCCTTCCCTTGCTAACTTCCCTTTGGATTCGTTCACATATATACGTCATTGCTTGCGTTGCACAAGTGTTTGCTAGTGTGCTCTTGAGCACAGCCCAGGGATGTCTTTTATGACTCTATTGCCTGGTTTCACAGACTGGGCTTAGAAGAGGCCAGGATTAGGGCTTAGTTTAATTAGGACATTTACTGGTGAGCATCTTGACACTGAGATATCTTTAGATATGTTTTAGGTTAAAACAGCTCAGACATGTGATGGAAACCAGGGGGTATGAGTCTTTCAACACAACAGTGTCCTCAGGCTTCCGGTATGAATGAAACAGACGTTACATGAGAGTGTTCAGAATCAGAATCAGGAAAGAGCTTTTCTTTCAAACTTGCTAAGTGTGATTGCACACACAATTTTTTTTTACTTTGGCACTGAAGCGTCCAGTGCACACATACAGTAGGTAGACAACCAGAATGTGTTTTTTACCGCCGCAGTTTTGCCGGGCGGTAAAAGTTGAGGTGTATTTGCTGCCTTTGTCCGCTAAGAGGCGCTACAATCACAGACTTTGAAAAGTGTCCGTTTTTGGTGTAATCTACAGCTGCGCCGCGGCTCTTTCAGAGCGATTGAAAGTTGGTGGGCCTAGCAGATTAATTCAAGTGAAACGTAGTTTAATTAATTAATTAATCACAATACTGAAATTAAATAAAAAAATAATGAAACCTTAAAACATTGCAGTCGAAACACATTAGGCTACTGGCTTTACAATCGTATATGACATTAATGCATTAGCAGTCTAACGATAGCTGTGTGGTTAACACATCATCCTCAACCTCATAGACCTCCAAATGACGCGAGATCGATAACTTAAATAGGTAGCTGTTTATTAGCGAGTTAATTAACTGTTTATTTACTTACAGTGTCCGACATAATTTGCCACTTCTCGTTGAGAGCTGAGGTCGCAGATAAATTCAAGGTTAACACTGTAGCCGCTATAGCCTACTTGGGGACGGGTGGGACATGTCCCGACCACTTTTTGCCAGGGTCCACTTTTGAAATCTTAGCTAACAGCATTCGTTTCATTCGTTTGTTAAATTAGAGGCGATCTAGCGCTGAAATGTGTTGTGTTCACTCGGACGCACGCTGCAATCCGTTAATTCGTTTCATTCGTTCCGGTGAAATCACAAATCAAAATAGGCTACACACAACGTGTCCCTGCTCCTCTGGGTTCTAATCCGCACTCGTACAATTTTATTTTTTTTTTTTACCCTCATCAGAACCGAGAATGTTTTTCAGTGGTAGTATATCAATACACATGTAACGTGAGGGTTCGGTATGTGGTGGTAGATCACGCTTTATAATAATAAACAGTAGACATACGGTTTTGATGAGGGGAAAAACTATACGAGTGCGGATTAGAACTCAGAACCTCCGACACGCTTGGTAAAAATTCTGCCACTGGACCATTACTGCACATACACAGAATAGGCGAATCTGTGCATTTATTCACGTTAAAATTCACCACTTTGAAAACATATTAGATCTCATACGACCAATTAAACCCAAAGTACCATAACATTTTTGGTCGGACATCACATCTTTGTATACATTTTATTTATTTACATCAGTAAGCTACAGGAAATCATCTTTGAAGACATGACCTTCGCGAAAGAGAAAAAGAATGAATGCTTCATTGTACCCAGCACTTTTGAAAATGCCCTTCCGTCTCTATCCCCAGCACATTTCAAACCATGACGCCCATGAATGTAGCTAAACGAATTCATAATCACAATGCTGGAAAAAGTCAATTCAAATGAAATAAATGTGAAGTAAAAAAAGGCCTCTATTATTCCATCAAATTTAAGTAGGCACACTTCAGCATTAGGCTGCGTGTGCCCAGTTTTTCTATAATTTAGAAAGGCTATTTCAATAGGTTATACTTTTCTTTTACTTTGTGTTATTCTAATTTGTTAGTAGATGTATTAAATTAAACCAAATGATCATAAAATTAAAACATTTTCAGGGCTTGCAGTTTTTAGGCTACTAAACCATGTTACTGCATTTGTGTTTAAGCCTATGGTTTAAGCATGCCGAAATGCCTACCGCGGCAACAATAAACAAGTCGCATTAAAGTTCAGATCTTGGGACATTGTGGGATATTGTGCAAAACAGCAGCAATTAATCAAAGGTAAGAAAAACATTATGAAACGATCAGAGGTGCCTATTCAAACCGCGGGACACGTGCCCTCTCAGATTTATGAGGCAAATTTATTTAAAATGTAGCCGACTTATATAGGCTAGGCTATACCTGTAGGCTACATATTTTTATTTAGCCTATTTATTTAAATACACTGTAGATTACGTAAAAATACGGTACAATGTACCATACAAATTTGAAGGATTTTTCCATTTTTCCGTAGGCCTATTTATCTTTGTTTTTTGTCTAAGCTTGCGTTTATTTTTATTTTTTTTTAAGTTGGATTTCGGGTGTGTGGATATTCTGACACTAATGTGGTAAAACCCGAAAATTATGTTTTTCTAAATGTCAAATAAGCTGTTAACATAACTTTAACGTTAATTAGTTAGCCTACCATCTGGCATGTTAGGCAAATGAATGTCTTGAGTAGGTTAAAAATCATGGCGCTCCCATTGAAAACAATTGAAAACATACGCCAGGCGTGTGGAAAAACGCTTTGCTGGACACGGTCTTTCAAGTGGGGGAGGGCGCATTTGCATTTGAATGTTGTGTTACTTTCTAAAAACATTTAACGTGTGACGCACACACACAACTGAGAAACATTTGTAAATTCGTGTCCAGGGATTAATAAACCGTACCCACGAGTTCCTAATCCGTGCTCTCAGATTTGTAAACCGTGCCCTCAGTTTTTTGCAATCTGTACCCACAAATTCATAAACCGTGCCCACGCTTTCGCAATCCGAACTCACGGGTTTGTGGCTCGTCCCCCAGAGTGTGCCGCATGATTCAACCAGGCCTTCTAGATGAGGGATGCATTGTTTCTAAAAGGACTTCACATACCAAAAAAATTAAATATAACAAAAAACACAAAGTAGGCCTATAAAAATAAAACATTCATAAATTGTTTTATGATTAACATATTGCTGTCTTAAGTGAACTAATTTAAAGTTATTGGGCTCTATCTTGCACCCGGCGCAAATGACTTTATACACTGACGCATTTATCATTCCTATTTTGCACTGGCGCAGAAGCGGGCTTTTTTCCTCCACAGACGCACGTCGGTAAACTAACAAATGAACTTGCGCTTCCTGCGGCGGTCGACGCAAAAAGGAGGCGTGTGTTGGCGCAAACATATCCCTGGTGCTATTTTGCAGTTCCAGAAAGCAATTGCGCCAATGACCAGAAAAACAGAAAACCTGGTCTAAAGTCAGTGGCGCGTTGCGCGTATATTCAGATGCTATTTTAAGCGTGCATGCTTGGCCATAATACAGAGTGTGAACAACGGAATACACTGTAGATGATTCTCTTATCAACACAGATGCATTTTACTTTTGCAAATGATACATTATTATACGGAAAAATATATAAACATGAGGGAAATCATTGTTGTGTCCATGATGATGGGAAAAACAGGCATAAAGCTTACACATTTACCCAAATTATTATATGCATGTTTAACCCGAAGCTAATTTGGGTGTGTTTGTCCCATCCCCAGTGTCCCTTCTCTTTCATTTTACGGCCCTGACGAAACATCGTTCTACTCGCTGTGAACCGATGCTGAAGCACGCCTGGTAAATGCGCCGTAAAATAGAATTGCGCCACGGAACAAGCGCATCTCGTTCATCATGCTCTTAAAGGGAATGTGATATGACGCTCTTATTGGTTTATTTCCGTTACGCCCAAACCACACCTATGAATAATGAAGCTACTCCAGACCAACCCCTTTTAGATTTGCGCCAGGCGCAAGAGGCATTTATCCCGCCGGGAAAATAGCAACAGCGCCGGGATCCGCCCACAAAGTTAATTGCGCTTTGCGCTTCTGACACTTGCGTTTCAGATCGTTAAAATAGGGCCCATAAACGCAAATAATAAGCCTAATAATAATAATTAGGCTATTATTATTAAATTTAGGCTACATATTTAGATATAAGACGCTTCTATCAAAAAAAGAAACAAAGCAAAGTGTCAAATGTCAGTCATAATACAAGTTAGACAATAATAATACAGGGCTGAGATTATCACAAATAAACCAGATTTTGATGCATATCCAGTGTTTGTGCACACAAAATAAATAACATTGACTTTTTGCCTTTATTAAACATTTAAAACATTCGCAAATTAATATGAAAAAAAAATAGATTTTACTTTCTAAAAACTATATTTTGCCCACTGTGCTAAATGAGAAGAGCTTGTCCCGGGAACTATAGAGAGAGAGTTATTTATAGGTGATTTATAGGCTAATCATAATAAATGTGTCTGAAAAATAACGATGTTAAATCGTTATGATATTGCTTAAATAGTTTTCTAGTGTCAGGCTATATCTCCATCTCCGCTGTAAATCTGATGCACATTTAGAAAAATGCACCTTTCGGATTGTATAATCAGACGGTATTTGCTTTCGATTCGAATTTGTTCATTTAAAAGTGGACATTTAAAGCTTTAGATAGGCTTTTGTTTCAGTTCATTTAGAGACGCGCTCCGGAGATCATGAAAGCGCGATTGTTTTATTTTATTTTACAAATACACAACGTTTTCTTGTTATTGTGAGTTTACACAAATACAAAGTAGTTGCAAATAATGTATTATGTATAATGTATTAATAATAATGTATTATGTATAATGTATTTTATGACCAGAAATGCTAGATTATTTTAAATTGTTCCACTGTTGATATGAACATGCACGTTTGCGGCGTCGGCTCAGTGACATGCAGTGCACGCTTCACACAAACAAAATGCATGGTAATTTTATTTTATAAATATAAGCAAAAAAAAAAAACTAAATGTTGTAGCCTAACAGAGTTTAAGAACAAATCTTTCTGCATTAATAGCCTCAATAAAATATAACTACAATAGTCCATGTTTGATCGGACTTCGAACCCGTGTCTTTGCAATGGTCAGATTCGTAGGCCAATGTTCTACCATTCGACCACATCTTTACTCACGTTCAAGGAGGAGCCCAAAAATGTGTGTTTGCTCAAATGAGCAAGAAAACGTTTTGTCGTTAGCCTATTGTGAATGTAGGCCTGGGCTACTTTACATCACATGAAAAAGGCCCTAAGACCTTTACAGTTTTAAAAGATGATTTAATTTTAGCGGTTATGAGAAAAATAAATAGATTTAAGTGTTGTCTGAACAATGTATTAAGGCCACTAAGGAAACGTGCATGTCTCAATACAGGAGCAGAAGCGCTGGTTCAGATTTTAGGCTATTTGTTGTTTAAACGTGCATGTTGCATATTTAAAAAAATATATATACACATATTTGATATTGTCTATTGAAGCTAATTATAGCATTGATTAGGCTACTGTGGAGGGGGGAAATACCCCACCGGCAAATCGCAACTTGCTTAGCTTGGTTATGTTTTTTTTTTTTTTTTTTTTAATGGAATCCCAGTTTTATTTTCTTTTTTTACCATAACTGCTTTTGAAGATGTAAATTCAGTTAATCTGTTATAATGGAAATGTAAGGTAATTTTATGTTTATGCGGGATTTGAAACTGTGTCATCAAAATGATTGAACCAACGTTCTACCACTTCGACCACAACTTTTCTCACTGAGAAAAGCCCAGAAGTTTGGTTGTTCAGCAGTCAGTGTGCGCACGCAAGAGAGAAGCGCTCTTCAGTCTCTCATTCCTCAATAGCGTCATTGAAAGCACCCAATTTATTTTCACTGACTGCTAGATAGGCCTATTTTAACTTTTGATTAATAAAATGTTATGCTATAAAAGTTTATATTCTAGTTAAAGATGATTCTATTTAAAATGTAGGCTACTTTTACATAATTACGTTTTGCTTTCGCCAAATGGCCCTTTGCGCCACCTGGTGGTCATTTCGCAACCAACTTTGAAATACGGCTGGTTTATTTTTGCCATGGTAGATTTACCGCGGCACTTGCCACGGCAGTAAACGACATTCTGGTTGTCCACCTACTGTACAAATTCAACAACAAGAAATATATTAATACAATTTAAAAAATGTAAAAATATAAGTATAAAGACACATTTAGGCGTAGTCATTATAATAAACATATTATAAACATATATAACCTCATTTTGGATAAAAATGTAATAAATTTGACTGCTATTTAGATAAATTCAAAGGTAACTTGAGATACTCCTGATATAAACTGACACACAATAAGATTTTTAGAGTAAAACAGATCTCCGAATTTTAAGCTTGAAACTTAGACCTTTGAAATAATGATTTGTTTCCCCATGGGTGAAGAGGAACATGCTCCATCCACCATGATTTACAGATGATAATGTTTTGGTGTTGGTCTGAAGTGCCTTTTTCCCTCTAAACCAAACGCTGCACCACTCCACCGCCTAAGTCTGCTCCACCCCTTTGAGTCCGCTCCATCTACCGACTTTGCTTCATCCTTTAAATCCGCACCATCCCTCTTAGTCCGCTCCACCCCCTAAATCCGCTCCACCCCTGAGTCCGCTCCATCCCCTTAGTCCGCTCCATCACTCTGAGTCCGCTCCATCACTCTGAGTCCTCTCTATCTCTCTGAGTCTGCTCCATCACTATGACTCTGCTCCATCCCCTTAGTCCGTTCCATCACTCTGAGTCCGCTCCATCCCCTAAAGTCTGCTCCACCCTTCTGAGTCCGCTCCACCCCTCTGAGTCCGCTCCATCCCGAGCTCTGCTCCATCACTCAGAGTCCGCTCCATCACTTTGAGTCCGCTCCATCCCCTAAAGTACACTCCACCCCTGAGTCCGCTCCATCCCCTAAAGTCCACTCCACACCTGAGTCCGCTCCATCCCTCTGAGTCTGCTCCATTCCCCTGACTCCTCTCCATTCTCTGATTCCTCTACACCCCCTCCATCCCCTGAGTCCACTCCACCGCCTAAGTCTACTCCACCCCTCTGAGGCCGCTCCATCTACCGACTTCGCTCCATCCTTTAAATCCGCACCATCCCTCTGAGTCCGCTCCACCCCCTAAATCTGCTCCCACCCCTCGGAGTCTGCTCCATCACTTGAGTCCACCCCCTGAGTCCGCTCCACCCCTGAGTCCGCTCCATCACTCTGAATCCGCTCCATTACTCTGAGTCCACTCCATCCTGGTCCTCTCCAGCACTCTGAGTCTGCTCCACCCTTCTGAGTCTGCTCCATCCCTCTGAGTCCACTCAATCCTGAGTCCGCTCCATCACTTTGAGTCCTGTGGTAATAGTGAATTACCTGTGGTAATAGTGAGAGCTGGAGGGAAAGCATAAAGCGGGCGGCTGGGCCAGTCCTGGGCTAGCGTGTGTTTGCTCTTTGAGAAGAATATTGGGCAGTGAGCGTTCTCTTCTGACGTGAAGAGATCTACCTCTGCTCTGCCGAATGTCGCCACAGCTTCTGGACTGTTTGAGCGTGCAGGGACCATTCCCCCGGAGAATGAGGTTCCTGGACAGTTTGTCTGGGCCATGGTTCAGATGGCCCGGCAACATGCGTCGGTCTTAGCGAGAGCAGGTGACTCTGGGGACCAAACTAAAATGCATTGTGTCAGCAGGAAGAGATTCCTGGATCTGACTCCGCCCTGACGGTTTAGGTCAGGAGACCACGGCTATGTTGTCTGAGCGGATCAATATGTGGTGGCCCTGAAAACGCGCAGGAGGAAAACACGTGAGTGCGTTATCGACCGCTCGCTAACATCTCCAGACAGTTTATGTGGAGGGAGCTCTCTTGAGCTGACCAGGGGCCAAAGGCCGGTGAGCCCTCGCAGACCGCGCCTGAACCAGTGTTGGATGCATCTGACGAGATGACTTTGGTGAGAAATTGTCCCCATGGTAACGCCCCGCTGAAACCATTCTGCCACTGTCCATGGCTGCAGAGCTGAGATACAGGTCTGTGTTACTTTGATCAGCTGACGGCCTGTGGTCCACGCACGGTGAGACACACGGCTCTTCAACCAGAGCTGAAGCGGGCGCATGCGCAGTAGACCCAGCTGGAGCACTGCAGAGGCTGAGGCCATGTAACCTAGTGCCTTCTGAAAAGTCTTCACAGATGTGACAGCGTTCATCTGAAAAGATGTGGTGAGTCGCTGAACATGGCGCACGTGCGCTGTGTAGATAAGCGAGCCTTCAAAGCCACTGAGTCTCAGATCTATTCCCAGGAAGGAAATCGTCTGACTGGGCTGAAGTGAGCTTTTAAGTGAGCGCAAAGTGTTCAGATGGTCGAGGAGAACTGTCCGATGAGACAGAAGCTCCGTCTGTGATTGTGCCAAAATCAGCCAGTCGTCCAGATAGTTCAATATTCGTAGCCCCTGACTCCGCAGGGGGCGAGCGCCACATCCATGCACTTCGTGAACGTATGGGCTGCTAAGGATAGGCTGAATGGGAGGACGGTGTATTGATAAACCTGGCCGTCGAAGGGCGAAACGTAGAATGGCCTGTGACGGGGATTCATCTGGATCTGAAAATAGGCGTCTTTGAGATCTAGAGAGATGAACCAAGTCCCCCTGGCGCACGTGCGCAGGAGTTTCTTGACTGTAAGCATTTTGAACGGTCTCCTCATGAGCACTTTGTTCAAAAATCTGAGATCTAAGAATGGTCTGAGGTCGCCGTCTTTCTTGGGAACAAGAAAATAACGGCCGTAAAACCCCGACTCGCTCATGGAAGGCGGAACTCTCTCTATAGTCCTTCTGCACAAAAGCTTTGCTATCTCTGAAAGAAGCAGGCTGGCTGCTTCTGTATTCACAGTAGTTTCGAGCCACGCACGGAAGCGTGGAGGGCGGCGGCGGAACTGTAACAGATTCCCGGAATAGGTACATGCATAACGCTCAGCGAGTGAACGGCTACATCGCCCTGATTGCTGCACATAGCAGGCTGAACAGAGTGTGTGAGCACGCTTAGAGTGTTTGTGGCAACGGGACTTACACTCAGAGAGAGGTTTATGGGCCGTGTAACAGAGCGGGCAGAGGGGCGAGAGCGCTTATGCACTCTGACACTCGAGCGGGCTGTGTCCGCTTTATAGGAGTGGGCTCTGAGAGAGACACGGGACATGAGGTGCTTCTGTGTATGGGTGAACACAGGATTGTGGGCACATTTTTTTTTACACAGGAGGCTTTTATGCAGAGGAAAAGCTCGAAAAAGTCCTTCGCTATCCGTTGTTGACACATTAGCGCCGCTCTGTGGACACTACAGAGAAATTGAATGCCAAAAGTTCATGGGGCACTAACCTTGTTTTAAGATAAATCCCTTTTATTCGCAATGTATTGAATAAGTACTTCATTACAAACAAACCTGAACAATCCCACAATCCCACAGTGATGCATCTGATTGGTAGAAGTCATGTAACGTATCTGAAACCCCGAAGGTTCGTGAAGGCTGAAGATCGTATAATGACGTAGGGCTAGTTGATTGGTCGCACCTCAGAGACGCCCCGCGCCATTGGATCCGCAGCACAGCCTATGAGGAGCCAGATGCTCAATGTGTTAGCATGTGCAGCAGCAAATGTGTTTGCTTCAGTAAATCGAGGAAAATGAGTTTCCCTGCACATTCACTATATAAAATTCACTGGAGGAAAAAGTTCACGTGGCCGTCGTCAGATTTGGAAGTCACTCAAAAGGGTCTTTCACGGTGGCTTCAGTCGACTTCAGTGAGGCGCGGTGGTTTATGGGAGGAGTCGTTCCTTTGCTCGGAAATTAATATATGTACACAGTCTTGTACCCTTGACCTTTTGAAGTAGCTAATTTAATGGGAACAAGTAATTTGTAAGTTGCTCATACATTGCCATTAGAGAGAAAGTTAAAGAAATGTCCAGTACATATAATAATTTATGTGTCAAATACACTGTTTGTATATTACACAATATATAGCTCTTCATTCATTGTTTCTCTAATGCTATACTTCTTTTTAGGTGTACTGAACTCATATAAAACACAAGAGATGAAACAGAGTTGTGATACCAACATCAACCAAGTGTTTCAACAGAAAACATGACACAGAGGACAGACAGAAGAGCACACGGCCGAGAGAAAACTGAGAGCGAAGCAGTGTGCTCATGACAGAAACACACACACACACGACATGGAGCATGAAGAACAGAAACCCAACTAGACAAATGTACCAGGATCCACCATCGAACACAACAACACGGCATAGCATCGACAAGAGCAAGGCAAGGAAGTCAAACCCTGAAGACATGTGCACACACACACACTCGCACACACTCACACACACAGAGAGATCACCAGATTACGTCATATGTGAGATGAGCACAAAACTTTAACTTTAGCTGTGCAACAATTCTAAAGACATTTGTAAAAACGTTTGCTAAGCTTGAGATCAAACACACGAGTCCTGAAATCCTGACAGAGAGAGAGAGGCACAGAAGAGAGAGAGAGACAGATGACGAGTGAGGTTCAAATGGACTTGTTGTGCTGCTAATTACTGCAATTTTTAGGATGCGGGACATTGATGAGTGCTGTGTTGGGGCATGTGTGTGTGTGTGTGTGTGTGCTCGGGGGGTGATTAAGAGCGGGATTAGCCGGCTGTCCTGAAGAGGGGCGGTGCATCCAGAGACCAGCCTGACCTTCTCATTTCATCCTCATTAGTATCTCATGTCAACACAACAGCGGCTCCTTAATCATTTGCTATCATCATTGGCCCCAGTTCAAACACACACACACAGGCCGCTCCTTAAAATCCCTGACACAAATATAAACACACACACACACACGCGGGGGCAAACATAACCAGTTTCCTCAAGAGCACATTGGCAGATGCAAAGTTGTTGTTCAGTGGCTGCACATGATTCACACACCGCGTCCTGATCGTGTGTGTGTGTGTGATGTCCCGTTCACAGCGGGATCACCGGTGGTAAAAACTGAGACCACCGCTCGTCTGTCTGTGTCAGTGTGTCGTCTGTCTGTGTAAGAGTGTGTGTGAGAGTATGTGTGCATGTGTAAGAGTGTGTGTGAGAGTGTGTGTCCCACAGCCCAAGCGAGACCCCCCCCCACACACACACACACACACACTCCGCCGGCATATGGCGGCCCATTGTTCGCCTGCCGCTCCGGCTAGTTGTCGGCGTGTCGCGAGTCTCAGGCCAGCAGGAGAGATGAGATTAAACCTCCTCATTATTTAGCTCTATGTTCCCATTATGGTTTAACATATGATCAGCATTTCCAGGGCATTAAATTGGACATATTTTGAATTTTTCAACAGTTAGCCTGAGATTATTTATTTTTCCCTTTTATTGAATGTGAATATATATCAAACCTTTTTGACCAAAAATCTTGACTTAGTTGTAGTCATATTTTAGCCATCTGATTTGTTTTAATAGTACAGTAGATTTAGTTTGTGTTTAATTACAGTAAATTGTGATACGTCAATTAAGCATATCTCTTAAATGTCCAAGCTCCTGATTTACTCCTGGAGAACACACCTAATAATCTGATAATATTAAGGTTTGAACATGCAATATTGACACATATTCATTTAATCTCTTCATGTCTCTTAAAATGAAGTAAAATCACATTTCATAAAGAAACAAGAACATGGTCTTCTTTTTAAGTCAGCAATAAGTGATTTTCTCTTTTGTTGTTTGATTAACATTAAATTGCGGACACAGTCGGTTCATGTCCGACGGAGAAGCGTTGCAGAATTGTCATTGTCTGGTTTATGTTCCCTGGTGTCCACTAGAGGTCCTCTTTCCCCACGGTGTCATTCACTCTTGGAACTGCATTCCCCACAATCCTTGTCTGCGCTCATCACTGTTCATTGCACTCAGCTGTTCCCCATCATGATTGTCATGTTCTGTGTGTATAATACCCCATAGACATATACACTAGACGCCACCTTGGGGTTCTAAGCATGCGTCAAAACCGCCGCCATCTTGGAAAAAGGGTCTTGTCATAGGAAGTATCTAGGTACCGCTGCTATCTCTGGCTTTACCTCGAATTCACTGATGGCGGCTGGACTTTTGTGCAGCGTATGATGTTCACAGATGATAACTGAACTAGGAAGAATGTTTAAAAAAATAAATAATCTGGAATCAATGATAAATAAATGTCTGACCGTTGGAACAAACCAAAAAAACGAGACAAATCGCATTCATGATGATTTATGGTGATATTATTTCCGTTGGACCTGTGTCTACAGCATTGACGTTACTGCATTCGTTCCAATGAACTGTCGTAGCCAAGATGACGTCTAGTGTTTATGTCTATTATAATACCCTGCCTGTGTAGTGTTTGTTACGGAGTCCTTGTTGTTGGTCACACCTCATTTGAAGTCTTGCCTGTTCTTGTTTTGTGCTATCGTGGATTGCTTACACTGATTTTGACCCTTGCCTGAACTGTTGTGAGATCGGATTCCCCTGATAAATATTACTGCTATTGGAACTTACTGTACCTGTTTGTGTGTGTGTGTGTATCGTGACAAGAATGGCGTGATCAAATAACATTCAACACTGCTATTGATCCGATGATGATCTTTACTAATCAACACTGGACTGACGTTCTGAGACTCTCCCAGCGGTTTACTTTCACTTCAGACATAATCCGACTGTTTACGTGAATCCTTACGTGAAAACGGGCATTTTGACATAACTGCATGTGTATTTATCCGTTCTATCCACACGTCTGCTCTTCTTTTTTACGTTCACGTTTGCATGTTTTATGAGACATAAAGTGAGTGTATTCCCGATTCAGGACATCAGTTCTGACTGGATCTCTTCCGTCCCTAACATCTTACTCTCTTTTTATTCGTTAAAGAAAGAATTTAGGAAAAATTTTTTTAATGAAAGTTATTAAGAAAAATTTTGCGTCAATGAAATCCACACTGCATCTCATTCACATATAAATCCCACTTTTCAGATGACCGGAATCTGAGCAATGCTCAAAACAAACGAAGACACATATAGCCTCATAAATGTGAAAATTAAGTTTAACACTAACACTAGTTTTGTTGAGTATTTCTGAGTGACTCAGAACATGTAAGCTAATTGGTCACATTTACAATAGAAACTTCCTTTTAATCTAAAGCAACTAAAAATGAAGAACATCTGATGTGTCATAGATCCTCATACTACACGTAGATACTCATAGTACATCTTTCCAACGTTAGTCTAAACTGTATTAGCAAACAAGCTAGAGGTGAAATGCAAAGGATTTGTTTTTCTGTAGTGGAAAGTAAAAGCACAGTGCTTCTTCTTGCCAGTGGAAATAACTGAGAAGTTCAGTGTGTGTGTGTGTGTCAGTAAAGCAGAAGTGTGTGAGCACGTGTTGTCCTGGTTCAGGATTCCTCTTTCTGTCGGCTGGACTTCCCTCGGCACTGCACTTTCCCCAGCTCGACAGACACCAGCAGAAACCAGTGTCTAGACGGACAGAGGAAGTCACTTATGACTGTCATCTCTACACATCCATCAGAGGACATCACGCTCGGCCTCCTCACACTCTTTCTGCTGATTACTGGTTTCTCTGGAGCGCGTCTGGCAGTGCAAAAAAAAAATCCGCCGTCATTGTGTGTATAATCAAGTAATTTGCTCACTCATAAGAGTGCGCTGGTAACGCACAGGTCCATATGTCCAGCCGACCTCCTCCGATGCCCTGCTCTGTCACTCTCAGCTTCCCATGTCAATCACTGTGTGATGGATGAGGTCAGAGGTCACGGATCCGCTCCCTGGAGTCCACATCTCTGACCTCCACTGTCAATGTCTTCCAATGGGTCCTTCAAAGCATGAAATCAAAGTCTCAGAGTTCAAACAGGCATGTGGGGTCTTCGGATGCTCACCTAAACCTCTACATGGACACTAGAGGAACAGCTCCTGGAAAACCCTTCAATATACTGCACATTTCACATGAACATCATACTGCTATTTTAATGGTGTGTGTGTGTGTGTGGGTTCTTGACAGACACCATCCTCTTTTCCTTCAATTATAAAACAGTATTCTGCCTGCTGATTATTCTTCAAAAGTTATCTTTCAGCGCTCCAGGGAAGAACGTCATATTATTTATTGCTTCTATTATTGAACTATTCTATGATACTGTATATAGGCTCAGGCCATGGATACACTTAACCAGACACACACTCACACACACACTTCTATGCTGAGCAGATTGATATCTGTAAATATGTAATCAGCTCAGATATGCTGATATGTCCCACACATGCAGGACCTTCTTCAGTAGTTTTGATCCGAAGCGTTCCCTTGCTCTTGCTTTCGTTTCCTTTTTTTTCTTCCACCCTGACGTTTAATGCCATTAGAATTTTATGTTTTTGATATACATACAGTTTAATTTAGCTGTAGAAATCATAGTGCATCCACTCAGTGTGATGCTGGCGGCTCCTAAATTAACGAGATCAATCTTACTGAAGGTCATTTCAGCACAAATACACACACAGAGATTTGTCTGATCTGTGTTTGGTACAGCAGGATCTTCAGCTTCACACTAAAGCAAGCGTAATCGTTTAACCTGAATTTGTACACAGACAGTTCTGAATCTACACTACACAGTGTCTGAAGGGCGATTAATACACACACCTACAGCTACTGACTTCTGCTTAAATAAATCAGATTTACAAAACACATCCTTTGAAGAATATACTCCTTTAGTAGTGTTGCCTGAGACCCGTCAGTTACCTTGGAGATTACACTAAACTGTTGGAAAATGCCTTATTATGAGCCATAAGGGCCTTGAATTATGATGTTCTGCCGCCTGAAAGCATCTCTAAGACATGGATAGGAAATGTCAAGCATTTCAGCCGTTGCTGCAGATCACGGTCGTGCGGGAACACACACACACACACCTCTGACCGGGTCTCTGATGAACGCTTGCTGTTGTCTGTGGTCAGTGTTATCAAGGAGGACTGAAGATGAGTGATGTGTTGGCATGGTCACTGTGTGTGTGTGTGTGTGTGTGTGTGTTGTCATGGCCACTCTGCCTCCACTCAAGGCATGTAGACATTTAGAGTTTTTATTTTATTTTTTAAATGTATATCTATTGAGAGCCCTGACACACACGAGCTGTTCGGCCCGCAGAGGAGGACCACGAGCAAACGCTGCTCAGATCTTGGATCACAGGTGTTCATTTGAAGAGAATCATGTTGAGAGGAGAGAAGCAATGTGTTGTGATAAAATAAAAAATAAATAAAAATGTTTCACAACTACAATAACTGTAAAAAAATGAATCGTAAATCCATGCTGTGCTGATATACTTCAAATGAAGTATATGTCCTTCACAGTGACACACCACAACAATGACACCGACATGCTATTGACGTAAAATATCAGATCTACCAGCTCAAATATTTAATCTTTGACCTTTGACCTGTTTAGTCTGTGACGCATTTACCATCCGATCAGGTTTTTTAATTGATGATTTTAAAGTCCAGGAACATTCTGTACAGAAAAATTACGGAAAAATTTAAATCAATACAAAATTTTATGTTTTCCGTTTCAGAAGGGGGGTATATCAAAGCCGAGAAAGCAGAGTAAGTTAAGCCCGTTTCTGAAAGAGAGCTTACTTATATTCAGAGTCAGTTACCATGGTAACTTACTCTGTGAACCTAACCTGGTCAGAGTTTGTTGCGGTCTCTAACCCTAACTTTTTTAAAGAGGAAGTGCTGTATAAACACCAACAATAATACTAAAATGTTTTTACACATTCTTTAAGGAATATATATTGTTTGTCCGTGGTTTAATTGACTAAATCTGTTTAGCAGCACTTTGCCAAAATATAAAAGGATTTAAATGTTTGCTAAACTTTTATTTGATTACCACCGTTTTTGATAAAATATTTATATTAAATCATTCAAAAAAATGGAATAAAAAATATTTAATAGAGTTAATTAATATTTAATAATTAATGATAAAAAATAAGATGTTAATCTTATTCCTAATCAATTATTGAAGTTAGTTGATTACATATGTTTTATTGAACAAATGTTTAATTTATGTAACTGTAATTTTAACTGTTGATAGCAATAACCGTAATTTAATAATGCAGTTTATATATTTAATAATTGTTTAATACCATAAACCGTGATATTTTCTGAGACGGTTCTCATACTGTAAAACTCTCTCCACATGGGGAGTCCCCACCCCACCCCCGCTGTTAAACAAGTTACTGAGCAACTTTTACTCATGTTTTAAATTAACTACTTTTTACTTAAGTAGATTTTTAGACTGGTATTTTTACTTTTAATTAAGTAAACATTTATCAAAGTAATAGTAGCCTACTTTAGGTTGAATAACATTCTTCCAGTTTCACCTCTGATATTATAACAGTAAGTTACTCTAAAATAGTTATGAATTATTTACAACAAATGACATCTTCAACAGTGTTAGATTAATGTAATAATTACTATCTCTAGAAAGAATTGGTCTACATATTACTAAATCCTATATCAACCTCAACCACTTGATTAATACAAGGAGGAGAGACAAGAAACTGCACTTTTAATGTTTTCAAATTAACAATATACAACTGCATGGATTATTCTTGAATTGATTAAAGTGTGCAGAGGGAGAAGGTTACATAAAAAATATACCTTTTAAAAAAGTATGTTACATCCACTATTGTTTTATACTGAATTGGTCTATAGTTTATGCAGTAGCCTATTTAATGTAATTGCATCATATTTTATTTTAAATTACAGAATAATTAAGAGTAATCCCTTTAATTAAATACAATATTTAGATTACTTGGTAATTAATTACACCCAACACCTCTTTTTGTCTGGCGCTGTTGCCATGGTGACTCATAATATCTGTGCTCCATTGATAATGGCTTTTTATAGTTATGGTGCACGCGCTTAACTCAGAGTCAGTCAACTCAGAGTTGATTGAACCAACTCATTTCAGCTGTTCAGTAACTGAAAACTCAGAGTTTCCCATCTCAGGGTAAGTCAACTCAGAGTTCAAGCTTTAACTCAGAGTTGGTTGAACCTCCTTATTGAAACGGGCCTCAGAACAACTGTGTAATACAGAGAACAAAACAAAACACTGGGCTTAAATACCAAAGGAACGAATCAAGGAAATGAACAACAGGTGCAACTGATGATTAAATCAATGACTGATGCAGGGTGGATGGAGTATGTAGGGCATCCCCTACTTCAGGTAACTCCCTCATTAACTGTTGAGTGTTGAAGTAGTATGGGTCTCTTCGGATGAGCGTGTCGTAGGCCTCTCTGAGACTCTAACTACAGGGGGTCCTGGAGAAGTGCTTTTAGTCTTCAGTCAGAGCTGAGCTGCTCTCCCCCGGTAGACTGTGGTTTAAGTTGGGTAGATCCTCTGTGGCCTCCTTGCGGATGGAGTATGTGGACAAGAGTGGACAATCAGTGGCTTGCCTTGCCCTTGTGTGCCTCCCTGTCTGAGTCATGACAGTGGCTTTATAAATGACAGCCCTTTGGATGGCCACAACTACATGGGTAGTATAATTTCCTTCTTCCCCTTCTCTACTTCATTCACTTCCCTCCCCAACGATGGCTTTGTGTTGAAGAAGAGGTATCGCACCCCTTTGGATGGCCCTTGATTTGACAATGTTTATAAGCAGAGAAAGTTCGCCAGTGGGGCGTGCCTCCTCGTTATCTGTCAATCAAGATGGACCAGTGCTTGAAGAAAAGACAATCGCTAGATATAATGGGATGTTACTCAGGTACTGTACCTTACTTTTAGTATATGCAAAGCAAACTAATTATGGTAGGGCATTACATCACCTCTACTCAGCTTGCTTTCCCTCCCCAAATCCTGTTGGGTCTTTAAGTGATGGCGTTCATTCCCTTAGAGGAGTGGATCCTTAGACATCTCTGACTCTGGCCTTATATTTTCAATTCAACTGTGCTAACATGTTGAGGAAGGCATCCCTCCTCGCTATCTGTCACTTACTTCAGCGAGCACTAGTGAAACATACAAACAAAAACTAGGTGTTGGCTTTTGCAGGTCCTAGAGGAATGTTTTACCTAAAGCAGGGTTTCAGCTGCCTACCCAGAGTTCACAGCTCTAGAAGTAAGGCTTGTCTCGATCGTGGCTCCCTTGAGCCTCTTTTAGCTGGTAGCCACAACACTAGACATGCTAGTTGCTGACGTGTTTTTTTATCAACATTGCAGGCTCCCTTTGGACATAGGGTTGAATGAGGTGATATACTCCCCAACTATCTTTGATGATGTATGTGATCCCAGACTGTCTAATAAATTAGGGTCCCTTGCTCCACTTGCTCTCACTGTCACAAGCAGAGGCACGTTGCTTAAATAAGTGGTTCTCCTGGTTATTCTGCCCTTTCTTAATAAAGTGATGGGAATCTGCAAGCATGGTGTAAGAACATGTGTCCCCTTATTGTCTTGATTCAGTGATTAAACAGAGCTGCAGATCCCCTTCGGTTTACAGAAAGATTATTTCAAGAATTTGTTGCATCTAAGAATATGTGCCATTCTCGACTACATCTATATGGATGAGAAGGTTACATCTCCCCCTAGAAGTAGTGGTAATGGCCATGGTCACAGATTTCTTCTCTCCATGGCAATAATTCCCTAAGAGCTGTGTCTAGCGGAAAGAGGCTGTCACCGCTGAGCCGCTTTATTCTTTGGATCTCTACTTTTAGGGCTAGAATAGCCCACAGGGGAGGCAGAAAGGTTCTATAGTCTAAGACATTCATTCGTATGAAGGCATAGAAGCTGGAATATATCTAGAATATCTCCTATATAAATGGGAGATAATGGGTTAGGGTATGCTACCCCCAGACAGTCTATGGACGTCTTTTTATGGATGCGCTGACTCTGACTGAAATAATCGAATGGGTCTTTGTGTGCTATTCCCACAAAGCTTGAGCATATTCTCGGCTAGAGAGAAAGGCATTCCCGTGTCGGATGGAGAGGGTATTTGTTCCCCATGGGGTCAATCCAAGACGCAGTGTCTTGTTCCCCTCTCAGGGAACCATGATTACAGTCGGATCCTGAAACGCCTCTACTGCAATGTGACACAGCTATTTACTATATAATGCAAAGAAAATACTTTTTGTTTCTATTTACACTATGCCACTGCCATTCTTTAATTCCTAAATCATGTGTAATGTAAGTTTTGTATTATTTTTAACAGAGCATGACAATACATTTATTCACTTAGCTGCCGCTTTTATCCAAAGCAACTTACAATTGCTATGTCAGAGGTCGCACGCCTCTGGAGCAACTAGGGGTTATCGTGCCATCACCACCCCCACCACATTAACACCTGCCAAGTGTGTGTGTATTTCAGCGATGGTGTGCTCCCACCGGCCACTTTGGCGGGTTGAATTTTATATAATATAAATTTTTCAATTTAAAAAGGCATCTGAAATAATAAACTAAGTGCAAACTAGTGTTGTCAAAAATATAGATTTTTCGATATACTATATCAATACTGAATTAATCTGAAACACTTCTGCAGAATAAACACACACGATACCAGCTGTGCCGCTCTCTACTCTCTCCGACAGTGAGCCGACACACAACCCTTTACTCATTTGCTCCGGATGAATATTGTTGGTGGTAGAGGGCTAGAATGTCTGGCGAGGGACTGCACATATTGAGCATCATTTCACTCATTCCTGCAGATTTAGTGGACATAAAGACGAGTATATTGGCTATATAAAACAGTATCGTGCATCGGGTCTTAAGCGACAACAGCCTAATATAGCGGCTGACAAATTATGAGATCATATAAAAAATATCTTTCTGGTAGTTTTTCCCCTATGGTTTGGTCATGACTGTGGCCAGTGAAACTGCTGAGTGTAGTAACTTTGGGAAACCACTATAGCCACAGCGGCTGGTGAGAAGAAGGTTCATATCTCGCCCTGATTATTAATGTTATATGTCACTGAATACATATGATGTAACAAATGCAGCTCTGCCTCACAACTGCATTTGTGCATTTTATTTTGTAATATTGAACGATGACTGACAGAGAAGTGGAGTATACTCCTGAAAGCTGAGTTTAACACTGGAAATAAAAACACTCATTTCGTACAGCACTACAGCTGAAACATTAGCAGCACACGTCTGCAACATTACACATTTAATAGCTTGGCTTCAATGTCCCATGGGTACATTTTCACATTTGCTCTTAATTGAGAGTGTTCTGGAAAAATCATTACTATATTAATGATTTAACACAAAGTAAGTAGCTGCTGTTTTCTGAGCAGAGGGAGATTTGTTTCAGATCAATAATTGCATATTATAAAGTTACTGTAATTAGGCAGCAACTGATAGATTTAAATGATCTTAAGTTTAAGTTGTATGTATATGAGATCCATTTCTTTACTAAATAGAAAAATGATCTTGCTTTGCTCGTTTATTATTGCACACATGGTCATACCTGTACACTTTCCTACACACCGATGTATGAAACAATGTGTGTAAATAACAGCACAGCTCTTTTAAAAATCTTTTATTTTAAAAGACTTTCAATTAAAAGAAAGTGTAAAAAGGGAAATAGTGATGGCCACCTCAGTAACCTGAGCATGACAATGAAGATGGGTATAAGTGCCCATCTGTTAGCTTTGTGGAGAAGTGACCCCCCCCCCCACACACACACACACGCGGAGCCAGACGGAGGGGTTGATGCTCAGGAATGCGTGGTTGGCACTTTCGCGGGCGTGGAGAGCGTGTCGGCCAGGAGTGCCGGCCGGGAACTCCACTCATCCTCCCGGGCTCTCGAGGACGCTGTGGCAGATTGCAGACTCAATTATTCCCCTGTCAGGTGATTATCAGGGGGTCTTAATGTAATCTTCTGTTCACACACGTAGGACATTTCAATTACGCCTGCCGTCGCCAAACAAGCTGCTTATTCAAATGGCCAGTCACCTCATCGCCACAGAACAATGTCAACTGTAAAAGAACGCCAGCTGAAGGCAATTACACATGTGTTCAGAGCCAATTATGATCACTCTCACGGCGGCATTTATGCCATGAACAAGGGAGTGTTCGGGAAAAAAATATTTAATGACAATATGCTTGCTGTAGGATTGGCGATGCCCTGCCCCCCCCCGCCGCTGTTGTCTGCTCGTCCAGGCTGAGGATCATTAAACCTGATAGAGCCCATTATCAGGCTGGCGAAGGGGTGCGCTGCGCCCGTGGAGAAAGTCAAATCTCCTTGTGCTTTTACTAATGCTGCCAACTGCAGCGGTGTGTGTGTGTGTGTGTCAGCGCCATTCCACGTGCCGGTCGCCACAGCGCTCATTACTGCGGTGTGTGTTGGAGACGGGCAGCACTCCTGCCGTACGCCTGCTTTAATTGCTCTATTTATCTCAAAATCTTACATCATTTTAATACATTTATCTGCTGCTTTGAAATCTACACACTCTAAAATATGCTGGGTTGTTTAAACCTAAAGTTGTGTCAAATATGGACAAACCCATCCGTTGGGTTAAATCTTATTTTTAAATTTAAACCAATAGTTGGATTTGTCCATATTTGACTCAACTTTGTGTTTAAACAACTCAGCATTTTAGAGTGCAGTATAGCTTAATTTCAATTAAAAAGTGTGTGTGTGAGAGAGGGTAGGTTTAGGGGCAGGGTTAGTATAGTGTGTGTGTGTGTGTGTGTGTGTGTGTAGAGAGAGAGAGAGAGAGAGAGAGAGAGAGAGAAAATTTGCATGATCACTCAGTGGCCACTCAAGGCATGTATAGACACTTGCAGGTGTGTGTGTGTGTGTGTGTGTGTGTGTGTGTGTGTGTTAAAGAGCCCTGATGCACTCGAGCTGTCATGAGCAAACACTGCAGGAGCAACAATCATCAAATCACCGCAACATGTTATGGAGATTAATAGTCATATCAGATGGGCTGTTGTGATGTCAAATAATAATATGTTGCATGGCCACAATGACTCCCGTCCTGCCCTGGTCTGTCTGGAGGGGGTTATGTCACATGTCCGTCCTGTCCCTCCCCCTTGTTATCTGATTATAGTTATATATATATATATATATATATATATATATATATATACATATATACACTCACCGGCCACTTTATTAGGTACACCTGTCCAACTGCTCGTTAACACTTAATTTCTAAGCAGCCAATCACATGGCGGCAACTCAGTGCATTTAGGCATGTAGACATGGTCAAGACAATCTCCTGCAGTTCAAACCGAGCATCAGTATGGGAAGAAAGGTGATTTGAGTGACTTTGAACGTGGCATGATTGTTGGTGCCAGAAGGGCTGGTCTGAGTATTTCAGAAACTGCTAATCTACTGGGATTTTCACGCACAACCATCTCTAGGGTTTACAGAGAATGGTCCGAAAAGAAAAAACATCCAGTGAGCGGCAGTTCTGTGGGCGGAAATGCCTTGTTGATGCCAGAGGTCAGAGGAGAATGGCCAGACTGGTTCGAGCTGATAGAAGGGCAACAGTGACTCAAATAACCACCCGTTACAACCAAGGTGGGCAGAAGAGCATCTCTGAATGCACAGTACGTCGAACTTTGAGGCAGATGGGCTACAGCAGCAGAAGACCACACCGGGTGCCACTCCTTTCAGCTAAGAACAGGAAACTGAGGCTACAATTTGCACAAGCTCATCGAAATTGGACAATAGAAGATTGGAAAAACGTTGCCTGGTCTGATGAGTCTCGATTTCTGCTGCGACATTCGGATGGTAGGGTCAGAATTTGGCGTCTACAACATGAAAGCATGGATCCATCCTGCCTTGTATCAACGGTTCAGGCTGGTGGTGGTGGTGTCATGGTGTGGGGAATATTTTCTTGGCACTCTTTGGCCCCTTGGTACCAATTGAGCATCGTTGCAACGCCACAGCCTACCTGAGTATTGTTGCTGACCATGTCCATCCCTTTATGACCACAATGTACCCAACTTCTGATGGCTACTTTCAGCAGGATAATGCGCCATGTCATAAAGCTGGAATCATCTCAGACTGGTTTCTTGAACATGACAATGAGTTCGCTGTACTCAAATGGCCTCCACAGTCACCAGATCTCAATCCAATGGAGCATCTTTGGGATGTGGTGGAACGGGAGATTCGCATCATGGATGTGCAGCCGACAAATCTGCGGCAACTGTGTGATGCCATCATGTCAATATGGACCAAACTCCCAGAGGAATGCTTCCAGCACCTTGTTGAATCTATGCTACGAAGAATTGAGGCAGTTCTGAAGGCAAAAGGGGGTCCAACCCGTTACTAGCATGGGGTACCTAATAAAGTGGCCGGTGAGTGTATATATATATATATATATATACAGTAGGTAGACAACCAGAATGTGTTGTGTAAATGTGTAAAAGTTGAGGTGTATTTGCTGCATTTGGCCGCTAAGAGGCGCTACAATCACAGACTTTGAAAAGTGTCCGTTTTTGGTGTAATCTACAGCTGCGCCGCGGCTCTTTCAGAGCGACTGAAAGTTGGTAGGCCTAGCAGATTAATTCAAGTGAAACGTAGTTAAATTAATTAATTAATCACAATACTGAAATTAAATTGAAAAATAATGAAACCTTAAAACATTGCAGTCGAAACACATTAGGCTACGGCTTTACAATCGTATATGACATTAATGCATTAGCAGTCTAACGATAGCTGTGTGGTTAACACATCATCCTCAACCTCATAGACCTCCAAACGACGCGAGATCGAACCTCGTTACATGCTGTTGTCCGACAGCTTTTATGTTTTACCGTTCTTAACTTAAATAGGTAGCTGTTTATTAGCGAGTTTATTAACTGTTTATTTACTTAAAGTGTCCGACATAATTTGCCACTTCTCGTTGAGAGCTGTGGTCGCAGATAAATTCAAGGTTAACACTGTCGCCGCTATAGCCTACTTGGGGACGGGTGGGACATGTCCCGACCACTTTTTGCCAGGGTCCACTTTTGAAATCTTAGCTAACAGCATTCGTTTCATTTGTTTGTTAAATTAGAGGCGATCTAGCGCTGAAATGTGTTGTGTTCACTCAGACGCACACTGCAATCCGTTCATTCGTTTCATTCGTTACGGTGAAATCACAAATCAAAATAGGCTACACACAACGTGTCCCTGCTTCTCTGGGTTCTAATCCGCACTCGTACAATTTTTTTTAACCCTCATCAGAACCGAGAATGTTTTTCAGTGGTAGTAGGCCTATATCAATACACATACGGTTTTGATGAGGGGAAAAAACTATACGAGTGCGGATTAGAACCCAGAACCTCCGAACACGCTTGGTAAAAATTCTGCCACTGGACCATTACTGCACATACACAGAAAAGGCGAATCTGTGCATTTATTCACGTTAAAATTCACCACTTTGAAAACATATTAGATCTCATACGACCAATTAAACCCAAAGTACCATAACATTTTTGGTCGGACATCACATCTTTGTATACATTTTATTTATTTACATCAGTAAGCTACAGGAAATCATCTTTGAAGACATGACCTTCGCGAAAGAGAAAAAGAATGAATGCTTCATTGTACCCAGCACTTTTGAAAATGCCCTTCCGTCTCTATCCCCAGCACATTTCAAACCATGACGCCCATGAATGTAGCTAAACGAATTCATAATCACAATGCTGAAAAAAGTAAATTCAAATGAAATAAATGTGAAGTAAAAAAAGGCCTCTATTATTCCATCAAATTTAAGTAGGCACACTTCAGCATTAGGCTGTGTGCCCAGTTTTTCTATAATTTATAAAGGCTATTTCAATAGGTTAACTGTCTTTTACTTTGTGTTATTCTAATTTGTTAGTAGATGTATTAAATTAAACCAAATGATCATAAAATTAAAACATTTTCAGGGCTTGCAGTTTTTAGGCTACTAAACCATGTTACTGCATTTGTGTTTAAGCCTATGGTTTAAGCATGCCGAAATGCCTACCGCGGCAACAATAAACAAGTCGCATTAAAGTCGGAACATTGCGGGATATTGTGCAAAACAGCAGCAATTGCTGCATTTTAAAATGTAAGTTTAGGTACTATCTGTTTATTAAAAAAATGCTGTCTCTCTGCTGATATGGCCTGGGGGTCTGTTTTCATCCAAACGATTTCTGTCAACAATCGTGGAATGATTAAAACATTGTATAATGTGATAAATAATAATTAAAAGCAGAAAACTGTTTAAATTCATATTGAACAACAATAAAATTATTAGCCTTATTATTATGTTCGTGTGTTCCTCATCCTGGAACTGTTAAATGAAGAGGTGTTCATGGTCTGACGACAGTTCAATTTGTAAAAGAAGTTCTGATAAAGTTATGTGGCACTAGCCTTTTGTTTTACATGGCTGTGAAATGTGAATGGGGTTGCACACGTGTTAATCAAAGGTGAGAAAAACATTATGAAATGATCAGAGGTGCCTATTCAAACCGCGGGACACGTGCCTCTCAGATTTATGAGGCAAATTTATTTAAAATGAAGCCGACTTATATAGGCTAGGCTATACCTGTAGGCTACATATTTTTATTTAGCCTATTTATTTAAATACACTGTAGATTACGTAAAAATACGGTACATGTACCATACAAATTTGAAGGATTTTTCCATTATTCCGTATATGTCTTTGTTTTTTGTCTAAGCTTGCGTTTTTTTTTTGTTTTGTTTTTTGAAGTTGGATTTCGGGGGTGTGGATATTCTGACACTGATGTGGTAAAACCCTGAAAATTATGTTTTTCTAAATGTCAAATAAGCTGTTAACATAACTTTAACGTTAATTAGTTAGCCTACCATCTGGCATGTTAGGCAAATGAATGTCTTGAGTAGGCTTAGCCTATTTTTTACAGATATTTCTTCCCGAGTCACACCCGGTAACCAGTTGTGATAAAGTGCAGTAATGTTACTAACAATGTTACTAATAATGTTACAAACAAAAGCTACCGAGGAATCATCAAGAAAAGTAAAGGCCAGTTTTAAAGTTTTACAAAAAATACACCATGTTCAATTTATAGCCTACATATTGTTCTTGAATTGTTCGAAAAAATATATAAAAACACCAGCCTAATCAGGAGCTGACTTGAGTACGCTCATGGCGTTTAAAAACGCGGCGCTCCCATTGCAAACAATTGAAAACATGAGGCGTGTGGAAAAACGCTTTGGTGGAGACACGGTCTTTCAAGTGGGGGAGGGCGCATATTTGCATTTGAATGTTGTGTTACACAGGGGTGTAACGAATTACAAATACTCACGTTACTGTAATTAAGTCGTTTTTTCAGAAATTTTACTTTTTTGAGTACGTTTAAAATTGTGTAATTTTACTTTTACTTGAGTACATTTTAAGTTATGTATCGGTACTTTTTCTCCGCTATTTTCCTTCTGTTTGTGGTCGTTACTCGCTTACATGCTTGATCTAATTTTATTTTTATCCATCAACGTGATTGGATCGAGTACTCGGTCTCGAGACTGTCATCAAATCAAATTAAGCATAGAAAACTTTAACCGCCTATTCCTGCTGTTACTCGTGACTGCTCTGGAAGTGCATTCTTCAGGCATCAATCCAGATATCAGCGTCTTCCTCTAATATGCTATAGCATATTAGAGGAAGACGCTGATATGGTACATTTCTGCTTAATATGATATTTATTTAGGCTGGTCTGTCTACAGGGCCTAACATTTGGTCTGAGGTTGGGGGTATTGCGTGAGTTCATAATGCGGTGGAATTTCCGCTCCCATTTACTTCACAATCACATTATAGAGAGCGCGCTGTCACGTATCTGTGCACTGCCGCATTCGCCTCGCCATGTTAGCTCACTATCTTAGCCTTTTTCAGTGCATTGGTTGAGGTAATCTGATAATATTAGTGATTCTCATTTATCAAAACACTAACATTGGTACCGTTTCGGAGAGAAATTGGGTATTTTTAATCTCTCTATTTAACCCATCTCTTGGTGTGTGAAGCTGAACTATCATATGAGTTTCTAAAGGTTTTTGAATACTTTGCACAGTTATGAATATTGATAGCCTGACTTCGTCATACTCATATTCTAATGAGAATATGAGTCTGAGATCGCTCCATTAAGCTTTGATTATGAGGCGTGTCGTAACCGAACCAGGAAAAAACAACAACTCTGCACTCAATTGGATAGTCGGTAGACCTTCAACCAATCAGAGCAACGCAGTAAGTCTACTCCTTTGCATACAGTTTTCAACTACAGAACTTGCTTATTTTAGAAGTTAAATAACGAGTGTTGCTTCTTTTACTTACTTCTCCATGAGTGCGACCAAAGCAGAAACCACAACGACCACGTTTCATTACGTCCCATCTTCTTAGTGACCATCGGAGCCAGCTGACATAAGTTACACTTTTCCCGAATCATGTGGGAAGGAGGGCAAAATATCTTTCCGATTCGATAAATGCCTTGATTGCAGTTCTCTGTTTGTCTATTAAAATTAATGCGCTGTCGATTTATTTTACAACAGACGTGACAGCAGGACGTTGATAACGTGATGATTACTTGCAGATCAATCTGTCCATCATCGTATAAAGCCCGCCCTGGCAATTTGATTGGCTCGAACATTGTTTGCCTGATCATAATTACTCCCCAATGGATCGAGTCCAGACCGAACTTCCCGTCCAAAAATGTTGTGGCGCGAGTTCGGGCTGGCATCCAGGCTAGAATATTGATATTATATGTGCAACAATAGCATGCTCAGGCCCATTGGCTTTTTGCCTAATTTTAAATGTTTTTTTCCCCAAATAATATGATTTAAATGGTGATGAGTGTTCTGATTTGATGCATTTTAATTTAACACATTACACATTAATTTTTTTATTTTATTTTTTTATAAATTGTAGTGCAGTGTTTATTATAAGGGGTAGAATCCGGCACCTCAGTACTCACTACTCATGAGTACTTTTAAATAAGCTACTTTTTTTACTCTTACTCAAGTAGTTTTTTGGACGAGTATTTTTAACTCTACTCACACTACATTTTTTGGTATGTAATGATAGTTTTACTTGAGTATGTTTTTTCAGTACTCTTTCCACCACTGGTGTTACATTCTAAAAACATTTAACGTGTGACGCACAGACACAACTGAGAAACATTTGTAAATTCGTGCCCAGGGATTAATAAACCGTACCCACGATGTCCTAATCCGTGCTCTCAGATTTGTAAACAGTGCCCTCAGTTTTTGCAATCTGTACCCACAAATTCATAAACCATGCCGACGCTTTCGCAATCCGAACTCACGGATTTGTGGCTCGTCCCCCAGAGTGTGCCGCATGATTCAACCAGGCCTTCTAGATGAGGGATGCATTGTTTCTAAAAGGACTTCACATACCAAAAAAATAAATATAACAAAAAACACAAAGTTATAGGCCTATAAAAAAATATTCATAAATTGTTTTATGATTAACATATCCCTGTCTTAAGTGAACTAATTTAAAGTTATAAATGCAAATAATAAGCCTAATAATAATAATTAGGCTATTATTATTACATTTAGGCTACATATTTAGATATAAGACGCTTCTATCAAAAAAAGAAACAAAGCAAAGTGTCAAATGTCAGTCATAATACAAGTTAGACAATAATAATACAGGGCTGAGATTATCACAAATAAACCAGATTTTGACGCATATCCAGTGTTTGTGCAAAAATAAAAAATAACATTGACTTTTTGCCTTTATTAAACATTTAAAATATTCGCAAATTAATATGGAAAAAAATTGATTTTACTTTCTAAAAACTCTATTTTGCCCGCAGTGCTAAATGAGAAGAGCATGTCTCGGAAACTATAGAGAGAAAGATGATTTATAGGTGATTTATAGGCTAATCATAATAAATGGATTTTTATTGCTTAAATAAACAGTTTTCTAGTGTCGGGCTATATCTCCATCTCCATCTGTAAATCTGATGCACATTTAGAGAAATGCACCTTTCGGATTGTATAATCAGACGGTATTTGCTTTCGATTTGAATTTGTTCGTTTAAAAGTGGACATTTAAAGCTTTAGATAGGCTTTTGTTTCAGTTCATTTAGAGACGCGCTCCGGAGATCATGAAAGTGCGATTTTTTTTATTTTATTTTACAAATACACAACGTTTTCTTGTTATTGTGAGTTTACACAAATAAAAGTAGTTGCAAATAATGTATTATAATGTATTTTATGACCAGAAATGCTAGATTATTTTAAATTGTTCCACTGTTGATATGAACATGCAAGTGTTTGCGGCCGCGGCTCAGTGACATGCAGTGCACGCTTCACACAAACACTTGGATATGCGTTAAAAACCTGTTTGTTTGTTATAATCTTAGCTGTTCTTCGTGACATTTTAAAAAGCCGTGAATCAATGTATTAAGGCCACTGAAACTGTTCTCTCAATACACGAGCAGAAGCGCTGGTTCAGATTTAAACGTGCGTGTTGCATAGCCTATTTAAAAACAAACAAATAAATTATATATATATATATATATATATATATATATATATATATATATTTTTTTACATAACTGCTTTTGAAGATGGAAATTCAGTCAATCTGCTGGAAGAGATTTGTTCCTTGTAAAATGGAAATTCATGGTAATTTTATTTTAAAACTAAATGGTGTAGCCTAACAGAGTTTTAGAACAAATCTTTCTGCATTAATAGCCTAAATAAAATATACTACAACAGTCCATGTTTGATCGGACTTCGAACCCATGTCTTTGTAATGGTAGAAACGTAGGCCAATGTTCTACCATTCTACCACGTCTTTACTCGCGTTCAAGGAGGAGCCCAAAAATAGGTATATTTTTGCAGTGTGTGTTCGCTCAAATGAGCAACAAAACATTTTGACATGAAAAAGGAGACCTTTACAGTTTTAAAAGATGATTTTTTTTTATTGTCAAACAATGTAGGCTATTAAGGCCACTGAAACGTGTATCTCTCAATACAGGAGCAGAAGCGCTGGATCAGATTTTATTAGGCTATTTGTTTAAACGTGCGTGTTGCATATTTAAAAAATATATATACACATATTTGATATTGTCTATTAAAGCTAATTATAACATTGATTAGGCTACCATGGAGGGGGAAAATACCCCACCAGCAAATGGCAACTTGCTTTGCTTGGTTATGGTTTTTTTTTTAGTATTTTTTTTTTATGGAATCCTAGTTTTATTTCTTTTTTTTTTTTACATAACTGCTTTTGAAGATGTAAATTCAGTCAATCTGTTATAAGAGATTTGTTCCTTAATGTAAAATGGAAATGTAAGGTAATTCTATGTTTATGCGGATTTGAAACTGTGTCATCAAAATGATTGAACCAATGTTCTACCACTTCGACCACAACTTTTCACACAGAGCGTTTTCTCTAAGTAGCGTTTGTTACCCCCTTGTTCTGTGTAGTTACAGGGTAAGTGTAACTCCTGTGGGCTGTAAATTAAAGTGGTGCTTGTTACCCCTTTATTACCCAAAACTTAACTTAACATAGCGGTGTGGTGTGAAGAGTCTAGAGCGGTATGAAGAGTCGAGAGCGGTGTGAAGAGTCGAGAGCGGTGTGAAGAGTCGAGAGCGGGTGTGAAGAGTCGAGAGGCGGGTGTGAGAGTCGAGAGCGGTGTGAGAGTCGAGGCGTGTGAGAGTCGAGAGCGGTGTGAAGAGTCGAGGGCGGTGTGAAGAGTCGAGGCGGTGTCGAAGAGTCGAGGGCGGTGTGAAGAGTCGAGAGAGCGGTGTGAAGAGTCGAGAGCGGTGTGAAGAGTCGAGAGCGGTGTGAAGAGTCGAGAGCGGTGTGAGAGTCGAGAGCGGTGTGAGAGTCGAGGCGGTGTGAAGAGTCGAGAGCGGTGTGAAGAGTCGAGAGCGGTGTGAAGAGTCGAGAGCGGTGTGAAGAGTCGAGAGGCGGTGTGGTGTGAGAGTCGAGAGCGGTGTGAAGAGTCGAGAGCGGTGTGAAGAGTCGAGAGCGTGTGGTGTGAGAGTCGAGAGCGGTGTGAAGAGTCGAGGCGGTGTGGTGTGAAGAGTCGAGAGCGGTGTGAAGAGTCGAGAGCGGTGTGGTGTGAAGAGTCGAGAGCGGTGTGAAGAGTCGAGAGCGGTGTGAAGAGTCGAGGCGGTGTGAAGAGTCGAGAGCGGTGTGAAGAGTCGAGAGCGGTGGTGTGAAGAGTCGAGAGCGGTGTGAAGAGTCGAGAGCGGTGTGTGGAAGAGTCGAGAGCGGTGTGGAGAGTCGAGAGCGGTGTGAAGAGTCGAGAGCGGTGTGAAGAGTCGAGAGCGGTGTGAAGAGTCGAGAGCGGTGTGAAGAGTCGAGAGCGGTGTGAAGGGTCGAGAGCGGTGTGAAGAGTCGAGAGCGGTGTGAAGGGTCGAGAGCGGTGTGAAGAGTCGAGAGCGGTGTGAAGAGTCGAGGCGGTGTGAAGAGTCGAGGCGGTGTGAAGAGTCAGGCGGGTGGAGAGTCGAGGGCGGTGTGAAGAGTCGAGGCGGTGTGAAGAGTCGAGGCGGTGTGAAGAGTCGAGAGCGGTGTGAAGAGTCGAGAGCGGTGTGAAGAGTCGAGAGCGGTGTGGTGTGAAGAGTCGAGAGCGGGTGTGAAGAGTCGAGAGCGGTGTGAAGAGTCGAGAGCGGTGTGAAGAGTCGAGAGCGGTGTGAAGAGTCGAGAGCGGTGTGAAGAGTCGAGAGCGGTGTGAAGAGTCGAGAGCGGTGTGAAGAGTCGAGAGCGGTGTGAAGATCGAGAGCGGTGTGAAGAGTCGAGAGCGGTGTGAAGAGTCGAGAGCGGTGTGAAGAGTCGAGAGCGGTGTGAAGAGTCGAGAGCGGTGTGAAGAGTCGAGAGCGGTGTGAAGAGTCGAGAGCGGTGTGAAGAGTCGAGAGCGGTGTGAGTCGAGAGTGATGTGAAGAGTCGAGGCGGTGTGAAGAGTCGAGGCGGTGTGAAGAGTTAAGAGCGGTGTGAAGAGTCGAGAGCGGTGTGAAGAGTCGAGAGCGGTGTGAAGAGTCGAGAGCGGTGTGAAGAGTCGAGAGCGGTGTGAAGAGTCGAGAGCGGTGTGAGAGAGTCGAGAGCGGTGTGAAGAGTCGAGAGGCGGTGCTGAAGAGTCGAGAGCGGGTGCTGAAGAGTCGAAGCGGTGTGAAGAGTCGAGGGCGGTGTGAAGAGTCGAGAGCGGTGTGAAGAGTCGGAGCGGTGTGAAGGTCGAGAGCGGTGTGAAGAGTCGAGAGCGGTGTGAAGAGTCGAGAGCGGCAGGTGTGAGAGCGAGTGCGAAGAGCGAGCGTGAAGAGTCGAGGGCGGTGTGAAGAGTCGAGAGCGGTGTGAAGAGTCGAGAGGCGGTGTGAAGAGTCGAAGTGGCGGGTGTGCAGAGAGTCGAGAGCGGTAGTGAAGAAGTCGGAGGCGGTGTGAAGTCGAGGCGGGTGTGAAGAGTCGAGAGGCGGTGTGAAGAGTCGAGAGCGGTGTGGAGAGTCGAGAGCGGTGTGAAGAGTCGGAGGCGGTGTGAAGAGTCGAGGCGGTGTGAAGAGTCGAGGGCGGTGTGAAGAGTCGAGGCGGTGTGGAGGAGGTGGGAAGGGCGGGTGTGGAAGAGTCGAAGGGCGGGTGTGAAGAGTCGGAGGCGGTGTGGAGAGTCGGAGGCGGTGTGAAGAGTCGAGGACGGTGTGGTGAAGAGTCGAGAGTGAAGGGCGGTGGGTGAAGAGTCGAGAGCGGTGTGAAGAGTCGAGGCGGTGTGAAGAGTCGAGAGCGGTGTGAAGAGTCGAGAGCGGTGTGAAGAGTCGAGAGCGGTGTGAAGAGTCGAGAGCGGGTGTGAAGAGTCGAGAGCGGTGTGAAGAGTCGAGAGCGGTGTGAAGAGTCGAGAGCGGTGTGAGAGTCGAGAGCGGTGTGAAGAGTCGAGGGCGGTGTGAAGGGTCGAGGCGGTGTGAAGAGTCGAGGCGGTGTGAAGAGTCGAGGCGGTGTGAAGAGTTGAGGGCGGTGTGAAGAGTCGAGAGCGGTGTGAAGAGTCGAGAGCGGTGTGAAGAGTCGAGCGGTGTGAGAGTCGAGAGCGTGTGGTGAAGAGTCGAGAGCGGTGTGAAGAGTCGAGGCGGTGTGGAGAGTCGGAGCGGTGTGAAGAGTCGAGAGCGGTGTGAAGAGTCGAGAGCGGTGTGAAGAGTCGAGAGCGGTGTGAAGAGTCGAGAGCGGTGTGAAGAGTCGAGAGCGGTGTGAAGAGTCGAGGCGGTGTGAAGAGTCGAGAGCGGTGTGAAGAGTCGAGAGCGGTGTGAAGAGTCGAGAGCGGTGTGAAGAGTCGAGAGCGGTGTGAAGAGTCGAGGGCGGTGTGAAGAGTCGAGGCGGTGTGAAGAGTTCGAGAGCGGTGTGAAGAGTCGAGAGCGGTGTGAAGAGTCGAGGGCGGTGTGAAGAGTCAAGAGCGGTGTGGAGTCAGCGGTGTGAAGAGTCGAGAGCGGTGTGAAGAGTCGAGGGCGGTGTGGTAAGAGTCGAGAGCGGTGTGAGGGTCGAGAGCGGTGTGAAGAGTCGAGAGCGGTGTGAAGATCGAGAGCGGTGTGAAGAGTCGAAGAGCGGTGTGAAGAGTCGAGGCGGTGTGAAAGTGAGGCGGTGTGAGTCGAGACGGTGTGAAGTCGAGGCGGTGTGGTGAGAGTAAGGCGGTGTGAAGGGTCGAGGGCGGTGTGAAGAGTCGAGAGCGGTGTGAAGAGTCGAGAGCGGTGTGAAGAGTCGAGAGCGGTGTGAAGAGTCGAGGGCGGTGTGAAGAGTCGAGGGCGGTGTGAAGGGTCGAGGGCGGTGTGAAGAGTCGAGAGCGGTGTGAAGAGTCGAGAGCGGTGTGAAGAGCTCGAGGGCGGTGTGAAGAGTCGAGAGCGGTGTGAGAGTCGAAGGCGGTGTGAAGAGTCGAGAGCGGTGTGAAGAGTCGAAGGCGGTGTGGAAGAGTCGAGAGCGGTGTGAAGAGTCGAGGGCGGTGTGAAGAGTCGAGGGCGGTGTGAAGAGTCGAGGGCGGTGTGAAGAGTCGAGGGCGGTGTGAAAGTCGAGAGCGGTGTGAAGAGTTCGAGGGCGGTGTGAAGAGTCGAGGCGCGGTGTGGTGAAGAGTCGAGAGCGGTGTGAGAGTCGAGAGCGGTGTGAGAGCGTCCAAGAGCGGTGTGAAGAGTCGAGAGCGTGTGAAGAGTCGAGAAGGTGTGAAGAGTCGAGAGCGGTGTGAAGAGTCGAGGGCGGTGTGAGAGTCGAGAGCGGTGTGAGAGAGTCGAGAGCGTGAAAGAGTCGAGGGCGGTGTGAAGAGTCGAGAGCGGTGTGAACAGAGCCGACCTCGCCGCCTGGCACGCTCACTACGCAAGCTGGCGTAGGGCCCACGCAAATTACTCAAGGCCCCGCCTCCCTCCTCCGTGTCATGAGCGCGTCAATGAATGTTGACAAAAATGAAGCGAAACTATCCCTCTGGTCAATCAATAGGAAGAAAGAAAAACATGTGAATTGCGGGAACAACATTCAGGTAAACTTGTGTTCTCTTCACTCCAGTTTGATGTAAGTCAGCAAAGTAAGTTAAGTTTATGTGCATTTCTATTGTGTTTTTTCGGCTTAACCTAGCTGGGCAGACAGGCAGTGCATCTTTAACTGCATCACTTCTTTTGTGCCTGATGCACAAAGTGAGAGTAAAAATACAATTATTTATTACGTTTGTTTTTGATAAACAACAAAGTGCAAGTTGTGCAACGGTGTTTGTTTACTGCAGCTCGAAAGAGTAACGACGTCGCGCGTGTGTTAGGCTATAGCGCCATATGCGCAGGTGTATCGAAATGAAACGAGCATTTTTTCAAGCAGAAATATATGTGGACATACTGTACAATATATGGGTGGGGAATGAGTGGCACTCTCATCAAATGTACACATTATACATACATACTTTAAAAACAAGACACTGATTATCAGTCAATGTGTAGTTAAACATTCTAAACAACTGCACATCACTAATTATGCAAGATGGAAAGCATATTGACAATTTGACATTGATTGACTATTGATATATAGGCTATATTGAATTTAAAATGTTGATTAGCTGGACATACTGGTCAATATGGATGCACATCCCTCAGTAAATAATAACCATAAATCAAGAATTGCTTCAACATGCATAATAAATAAAAAAAAAAAACTTTAACATGCCATGGCAAGCCGTTTTAGCTTTTATTCATTCACAGTTTATGTATTTTTGATATCAGCAATTAAATTTTTCTTTACTATTTGATGTGAATTCTTTATTATTTTTTTTCTAGTAAGGCCCCTTAGTTATATTTTTATCTACCAATGTCTATTTTTGATATCAGGAATTACATGTTCACTTGTACAGAGTGTGAAGAGTCTTCACACTTGTGAAGAGTCGAGGGCGGTGTGAAGAGTCGAGGGCGGTGTGAAGAGTCGAGAGCGGTGTGAAGAGTTCAGGCGGTGTGAAGAGTCGAGAGCGGTGCGAAGAGTTCGAGGGCGGTGCGAGAGTCGAGGGCGGTGTGAAAGTTGAGAGCGGTGTGAAGAGTCGAGGGCGGTGCGAAGAGTCGAGAGCGGTGTGAAGAGTCGAGGCGGTGTGAAGAGTCGAGAGCGGTGTGAAGAGTCGAGAGCGGTGTGGAGAGTTCGAGGCGGTGTGAAGAGTCGAGGGCGGTGTGAAGAGTCGAGAGCGGTGTGAAGAGTCGAGAGCGGTGTGAAGAGTCGAGGGCGGATGTGGAGAGTCGAGAGCGGTGTGAAGAGTCGAGAGCGGTGTGAGAGTCGAGGGCGGTGTGAGAGTCGAGAGGCGGTGTGGAGAGTCGAGGCGGTGTGGAGAGTCGAGAGCGGTGTGAAGAGTCGAGAGCGGTGTGAAGAGTCGAGAGCGGTGTGAAGAGTCGAGAGCGGTGTGAAGCAGTTCGAGAGCGTGTATTCCAGCAGTGCACCTATCTTTTTGTTAATAAAACTCTTTTGTGTTGATAATGTACAGTTATAGTACATCTTAATATATAGTTATGTCTTAATGTAAGTTAAGATATGGTTAACTAGTAGAGCCTTTTACTCTGTTATCAACACGGGACGGATGGATCCTAACCCTTTCTAGTAAACTAATCAAAATCATCTTTTCTTTTTCTGCTTGTGTGTGTGTGTGCATATGTAGACCTGCAGTCACCTCACTCATCAGAAACACTTGAAATTTTGTATTAATGAATTAAATTTAGAATAGTCTTTGAAGCTGCTGACTGCATAATTTGACTGGTTTCACATTGCTTATTTAATCTGTTCCCACGGGATCACATTATTGACGGCAGTGAACAGCCCTGACCTTTCTACAATAATCCAAGCGTTCACGTGCAGAAACAGTATGTTTGTTAAAGAGAAATCACAGCGGAATATAATATATGTTTTTCTTTTTTTAATTATATTATGTTTGTATCAATGATTTATTTTATTAGTGATATTTTTAGGATTTCAATTCCATTTGTAGTTTGTTGGCAATGGCAATGTAATATTATTTTAATTTCTATTTTAAAGAAATGAAATGTTCACACGTGTTTTGATAAATCAGTGTGTTTTCCAGAGCAGAGGAGTCACACTGACCGACCACTGAATGGTGCGGCGGTGAGCTGTAAACGAACACTAGCAGCTCAGCCGTGTGTGTCCAGTCACACCGGTTTCAGAGCAAACACAACAGCTCTCATAGCCGGTCCCAACACCCTGAAGGTCAAGGCAACGCGGAACAGAAAGCAAAAGGCAGAATGAAAAGCAAAATGTTTTGATGTATTGGTTTATGTATGTATGAGGGAGCTCAGAGGAGAGCAGGGCAGAAAAATCAATAGCAGCATAAAACTGATTTAGTGCGTGTCATAAAACATAAGTAAGTGTTCCGAAGATGGAGTAAAGCAAAGTCTCAATTTAATCTACACAAAAGCTGCACTGTACTGATGAACTGATACGAGAGAGAGAGAGGATTCAATAAAATCTATAGACAGACACATAATTGTCATATTAAGACTTTCTCTGGCTGCTGTCAGGGGTTGCTAGTGCTCATTCATCTTCTGGCTAATGGCCAGGGAATAAATCACAATTAAAATGTGCTCAATATTGTCCCTAAGATGTTTGGCAAGCGTTCATTTTTTTCCATCGATACTCCGCCCCATAAATCAGAAATGTTGTGACGCATGTAATGGTTTATGGGGAAGGGATTATGGTTTTATGGAGCTAATGCAGCAGAACCACTCATTTACACAGAGCAGCAGTGGGTCTCATCAGGCTGTTCTCGCTCCGTGGGCTCTGTACACACACACGCGTTTGATGTCAAAGGAACCGTGTGCTCCATACACACGCATGTGTTGATGTCACAAGGGATCCATGTGCTCCATACACACACGAGTGTTGATGTCATGAGGGGTCCGTGTGCTCCATTCACACGCGTGTTTGTTATCATGAGGGTTTGTAATAATTTCATTAACAGTAGAGGTTGGGTACCGAAAGCCAGTGCCAATATGGAACTGGTTTCTAATGGCTCGTTTCCACTTCAGGGGTACGAGTACGAGTACAGTGCGGGTTCGGGTACACCATGATCAGGCTTGCATTTCCACCGCCAACAGTAGGCGATGGTGTTTGCTGGAAAGAAGCGGTCGATGTCATTTTCGCGCAAAGAAAATTACATCGTAAATAACAGTGGATGACAGACAGCAGATCTTGTTCTTGCTTCTCAGCATGTTTGTCACTAGAAACAAGCGCTGGCATTAAGCGTTTCTCAATACCAAGAAGCCAACGCAAAGTCCGACTCAGGAGAATGATCCCGAGGACACGAGTCCAGTAATTCTGCCAATGGAACAGCGCGTTCTTGAACGCGGCACTCAGCTCGCTCTGGCTCTGCGACTCCAGTTATCTTTGTATGGACATTTTAGGCAATAATAAAACGAAATATGTTATAAAACACCACTCTGCTTCTTTTCGATTTCATTGCAATACATTTAAACATTATAAAGCACACAAATGTGGTTCAGGCAACGCATAGCCTATTGATTATATTCACTGCATGTAACGTTAGATTTATAACAAAACTAAATATAAATCACAACCCTGTCTATTTTCGTTTAAATGTAAAAATATTAAACTTATTCCAGGCAATATGTAATGTAATGTATTGCATATCGCATTGGTACAAATGTTGCAATAAACAACAATACAGATGATCTTGTAATAAAATAAAAAAATGACAAAACTATCTCTTTTTGTTGAATTTCAGTTTTATCAATAATAGCCATTATAAAAGTATAAGTAAAAGGTACAAAAAGATATACAGTAAATCTTAAATAACATCAAGAAACAATTCAGTCAGTCAAATATACAAATTCAGCGCTCAAAGATATGAAACTTCACATAGCCTTCTGCCAAAACTATTGGCCAGGGAACGAATTATAGATTCACGAGACCAAAGATCACCTGTTAGGTTTATACAAGACGAACTATATCTCATGTTTAACCACTACAGAGACGTCCGAGTCAGCGGCAAACATCAGAGCGACTAGCCGAGGTAAGGCTGTTCCAGGCGGGGGACACGAGCGCGAGCGTCCGGTGATCGCTTGAAATGGATCTCAGTCAAATTATCATAAATCTATAAATAAACCACAGATTTGAGCTTTAAAAAACTACATTCTCACCTGAAACACTCTTAAAACTACATTTCATGACACAATAACAGTAGAACTATATATTTCAACTGTATGCTTCTAATGCCCTTGTAGCACGCGCGAGTGACGATACTCTGTCCACCAATCACCGTTCTGCAGTGAGTCTAGCTCCACCTTTTAGTACCCTTTCACTGTGCTAGGTACCCCACCGAAAGGGTACCCAAAAAGTGGTACGGTACGGTGCGGCTTTTGGTACCAGTCACGACTTTTGACAGTAGAAACGCAAATAATTGCGTACCGAACCGAACTGTACCGTACCGTACCACTCAGTGGAAACGAGCCATAAGTAACCGGTATGTAACCGGACCGAATCAAGACGCAGATTTCGGAGTGTTGTAATCGGAAGGGAAGAGCAGCGTTTTGTCCCGCGACTACAGCATCTCACGGTCACCCAGTTGGCCTGCTGCACGGGCGATGTACAGAGTTCACTAAACTAGGCGCATCCAAAGCCGTATCTAAAGGCCTTGCACTCTTACTATCCTCGATTAAAGTTTAGATGCGTGTCTCTATTGCTGAAATCTTCTCCATCAGCTGGACTGTCTCCCTGCATTTATCACATTTGTGCACTGTATTATACATATTAATGCTGTGCAATCTATAGTAATGTTGCTGTTTTTATTAAACTCACAGCTTTACTATCAGTAGAGAAATGGTACAGATGCAGGTAATTTACACACACAAATATTACCAAATATCAATGATAGCTTTATATGTCAATGAAGTGACTATGGTATAAGCGGAATAATTCACAATATTAATGTACAACATGGAGGCATAGAACAACCCGATGCATTTATTTATTTAAAAAATGTCACAGTATGTGTGTGTGTAAATAAGACGGTTATTTTGTGTCAGTCTGTGTGTGTGTGTGTGTGTGTGTGTTGATCATGATAAAGCTGTAAGCTGTGACATCTACCAGCCTGGGCCTGTAATTCAATCTGCACTTGAGATTTCTCTGTGCGAATTCTGGCTTTCAGCGTCAGCATCAGATAGCTCTGCATCTGCCTAATAAATTCACATGACAGTCCGTGAAACGCTCCCATAACCAGCGACACCAGATGATTTTCCGCTTCTGACAAGCTCTTGTATTGAGTATCATAACAGTTACTTTGTCTTCATCCAGAGGGGGAGAGTAATATCAATCCATTTGATGATCCAGCAAAGCGAGTCAAGCACTTCTGTATCAATCTTCATACACTGCTGCCGGTTGTCTAACAAAAAGCCCAGAATGGGATCATTCAATCAGCGTGCACTGGCTGCCTGACTGCCTCTCTCTCGGCTCGAGTGCTTATAGCTCGCTGTCAGGTTTGCTCTCGTGTTCCTCTGCTGTCCGCCTGTCTCCTTCCCTCGCTCTCTGTCAGCTTATGTGGAAGGCCTGAACGCTGCTGTAAAAAAAAAATCTCCTGTCCACATCCAGATGCTTGTAGTTATACTTTTTCGATATTCCACTTTCATTCTACTAACTATATGTCAACTACTCTTATTAACTTGCGACTGCATGTCAACTTTTATTTGAGTATATATATTTGAGTATGATGAGAATTCATAATATAGATGATTTTGTCAAAAGAAATGTCATTTTTCTTTTTGATCATATGCCACATCTTTAAAAAAAAACCACTCTAACACTGTCCTTGTCCAGATGCTTGAAGTAAAAATATATAGCAACACTTAATGTCGATATTCAACTTTAGACATTCTACAACAAACTAACCCTCATTAATAAGTTGACTTGTGTCAAAGCTAAGTCTGTTGAGGAGCATCAGAATAAAGTGTTAGCCGAATACTGAGCATCAGTCTACTAATACTCTGATAACGGCTAGTTCACGTGTAGTTGCAAAGTCCCTTGTCGTTTAGTAAGAACGTCTAAAGTGGATTATCGAAATAACATTATTCATCAAAAGCATATAGTGACCAAAAGGGTTTGGGGACTACGAGGAAAAGTTTATATTTCCAACATAAAAAACCCTCCCTTTCTTTGCAGTGTTTTAGTTCCAGCACTCTATAGGTCGAAATTTAGCAAAAAAAATCATATCATAGCTTGTTTTGTCAAAAGAAATGTCTGTTTGAGTTTATGAACACAAGTTTCTCTGGCCGTGACCTGCGTCTGATCCGAGGTCTGCTCAGCTGGACGAGTGTGTGTGGATCTGTGGCTGTACAGGACTGAGATGAGAAGATGTGTCCGGGTAAGATACGACTCAATCAACAACAACAATCAACTTTAACCCTTCGCTGTAGATAGATCTAATCGTGGCCTAATGTTCTGTGAAGATGGCCCTTTCATATTCTCTAATGTTGCTCTCTTTTCCACAAATCACTAGATTATTTTTGCTTCTGAAACCACAGGCTAAAAGAATAGATGGGATTTGATGAAAACTGAAATTGAAACCCCTCTAATACATAAAAAGCGCTTTAACGCAGTCCGTTCATTGGTCGGCGGGACCTGAGGCTGCACTCACATCAGCACTGCGGTAATTGGTTCCTCTAAATCTGCTGAGTGCAAAAAAAGCACAAAACTATTTTTCATCAGAGCCTAAGTAAGAGAAACATCACACACAAACAGAGCTGTTGTCTTCACGCTTGTCTCCGGAAAGCAGCTGTGTGTTCAGTAGATTCACACACACACACACTCGTGGCCGTCCTGAGAGATCTGCTTTGGATGGAGACTCACAGAACTCTCTACCATACGTCCCCTGCGAGCGGGCGCATATCTGAGGGCATTTACACGGCCTTGTCTTCTGATACTTTCAAGTGCTTGTGGATTTTTCTCAGCTAGGCTGCGTCGGCCTTTGAAAATCTCTGATTTAGCTGGTGGTATTAGCTCATTTTTCATATCCATTGTTGGCTTGTCATGGTGTCATAGCTGCTCCGCCAGCCTGTTAGATCAGTCCAGATGTATAAATCACTGCAGTATCTGACACACTCATTTAATTTGCGCGGCTCTGGCGTGGTGGCGCAGTCGTTAATTGAAAAATCCCGCTCCACCCGCTGAGTGAAAATATTCCCTCCTTTTTATTTTATTTTTATTAAGAGATATTCGGCGTGATTTTCCCCAGTAGCCGATCGACTGCCCGCCGGGCACTTTGTCATCTATCATTGTATATTTTATTAGTCGATTGCCTGACTTTCTTTGAGCTCAAAAGTTCTTAAGCAAATCACTTTCCATATAAAGACTTCATGGATATTTATCAGGAATCTACATGCGTGCAATTCTCTATGCTATGCTGCTTCCAAAGCCCAGAGCCGGCATTATTTTTTCCATCTGTGAAATAAAGTAACAGGTACTTAATGTAGCAAAAACAATTTGTCCAGTGGTTATTTTCCCCATTGAAGGCGTGCGTCACTCGCTAAGGGCTCTCCTTATCACAGCGAGGCTAATACATTTTCTCACTGTGCTCCGCTGCTTTCATTTTACAGCTGAGGAACTCGCCGGCTTCACGCTGCGGATGAAATAGGACCCCAGTTACCGCCGCGGCCCCACAGAGTGTTTAGGTAAGTGTGCAGAACAAATGCTGAAGTCTTTCAAAAAGTTTTCAATCGCTGTTCTACGCCGGCTTCATGGACGACGCGCACCTACACTGCGAGAGGAGCTTTCGTAATCCCCGGAGTTGGCAATGACACAGAAACGCACAATCCTCATGTTGCAGAAGGCACAGCATATACACAACAATTATAATAAGAGAAAGTTGAACATTGATCTACCTTAGACAGCTTTTTGTAATGGTTTCAACATCTTATTATTCTTATCATATTGGCCAAATTGTATAACAGAATTGAATCTACCCTTTGAAGAAAACAATGCTTTCAAACACGCTAACTCTTTAACTCATTGGTTTCACTTTATTTGGATGGTCTCTTTAACTCATTAACTCAAGTGTAACGCAAGTGTAAAAGCGCAAGTAACTTTGTGGGCGGGTCCGGCGCTGTTGCCATTTTCCCGCGGATGAATAATTCTTGCGCCTGGCGTAAATCTAAAAGGGGTTGGTCTGAGTAGCTTCATTATTCATAGGTGTGGTTTGGGCGTAATGTGAAAATAAACCAATCAGAGCGCCATCCAACATACCCTTTAAGAGCAGGTGCGCATGTTGCATGACGGATTGTTACTTATAAGCGGCGGAGACCGACGCTCTTGTCAGGGCAGTGAAAGACAGAGAAGTGACGTTGTATGGGGATGGAGAAACCCTCGCACATCAGCGTCGGTTAAACATAATGTAGACTACACATGTTTCTTCCCACTATTGGGCAAACAGGTCTGATCCTTCAGATACTACAATTAGCCTTAAAAATGGGTAATTAGGTTTTTTCATCTTCATGTAAAACACAATGATTTGCCTCATGTGTTCATATTTTTCCTTGTTATAATGTATGATTTGCAGAAATAAAAACTGCTGCATCTGTGTTGATGAGAGAATCAAAGTGTATGCGCGTTGTGCACCCGCTACATTATGGCCAAGCATGCGCGCTTAAATTAGCATTATGAACAATGCGCAACGCGCCACTGACTTTAGACCAGGTTTTTTCTGGTCATTGGTGCCATTGTTTTCTGGAAGAGTAAAATAGCACCAGGGAATGTTTGCGCCGAAACACGCCTCCTTTTGCGCCGATTCGCCCAGGGAGCGCAAGTTCATTTCCTAGTTTACCGACGTGCAACTGTGGAGTAAAAAAGCCCGCTTGCGCCCGTGCAAAATAGGAATGAGACATGCGTTAGTGTATAAAGTCATTTGCGCCGAGTGCAAGATACTTTATACTGTACTTTATACTTTATACTAACCCTTTAACTCATTAACTCTTCAACTCATTAACTCATAACTCTTTAACTCTTCAACTCATTAACTCATTAACTCTTTAACTCATTTACTCTTTAACTCATTAACTCTTTAACTCATAACCCTTTAACTCATTAACTCTTCAACTCATTAACTCTTTAACTCATAACTCTTTAACTCTTTAACTCTTTAACTCATTAACTCTTTAACTCAATAACTCTTCAACTCTGTAACTCTTTAACTCATTAACTCTTTAAATCTTTAACTCTTTAACTCATTAACTCATTAACTCTTTAAATCATTAACTCTTTAACTCATTAACTCATTAACTCTTTAAATCATTAACTCTTTATTCATTAACTCTTTAACTTATTTAACTCTTTAACTCATTAACTTCTTTTACTCTTTTACTCTTTTACTCTTTTACTCTTTAACTCATTAACTCTTCTCCCGCCAGTGTTTTTGATCATTTCCAGTTTTATAGTCCCCAGAATTTTTTGTTGTATGAATATCTGAACATAATATATGTAAGCAATAAGGTAATGAGAGGCTGTGCTGTATGGTGAATAAGTAACGGCTCAAGGGCGTTGTTAGGCACGACGCGAAGCGGAGTAACCCCTTCAGCCGTTACTTATTCACGATACAGCACTTGCCTCGAGTATCTTATTGCTTTTATAAAATGGTTGCCACACAATATTTAAGTAAAAAACAATGTTAGTGCAACTTTCTTGAAGTAAAATCACTAAAAGCCTACCTTCCGCTGGAAAAAAATAGTCCCCGAGTGTGAACAGCAACAACGTTCCAATGTGTAAAATGCATGAAAGCTCAAATAAAAACAACATAGAACCGCAGTGTTGCACAGCGATCAATGAGAACCGTTGGGCTGAAGCGGTCGTAGCCGTGTTTTATCGTGAATAAAGCACAGCTCTTGACCAATCAGAATCAAGGATTCGAACTAACCGTTTTATAAATTAAAATAAAGAACACATCCTCTGCTAATAAATGAACACCATGTTTTATTTTAATTATTCTAATTAAGTTTTTTCTTGTTTATTCTCATGCATTTATTTTTATCAACACTTGAATGCAGATAAGTTCCAATGAAAAAAGCATTCAGAACGATGTTTAAAACTGGAGTCCATCAACACCTGACGCGTCAGTCGCCTCCTCTTCATACTTCACCTCTTCCTTCAGCAACATCGGGCCGTTTGGCTTCATACGCTGATTAACGTTTGACGATCGCGTTATTTTACATGTGCTTCTATCACTTGTCTCTGCTTCTTCTTCTTCTACTGTGTTTTGATCAGGAGATTCTGTACTGTATCAGGAAGAAGTGTAATAGCACCCTCTAGCTTATAACAGTGTAAACACAGACATATCCATCAATGGCGGGGAAGAGTTCAATGTAATTGATCAAGTCATTGCTCAATTTAAAAATCTGTAACGCTTTAGATTACAGCCCAGAAAGTACTGTGCAATTAAGAGGAATTTACAGTGTAACTTTCAGTAATTATAGTGTACCTATAAAGTACTTACATGTAAGTATAAGGGAACAATATGTGAAGTTTGGGGAATAAAGGGGTAACAACCAGGAGAAATAAAAAACAAATATTTATACTGTAAGTATTATAGAACTAAGGGGTACTAATTCTACTATTATGATACAACAATCTAACATTTGGGAACAATTTAGCGAGAACATTCACTGCAAATCTTTTTGTAGCAACTGTGTATTAAGACATACTGTAGGCTCTTTGAAAATGACAGGTACATCTACATTTATAAAAAATAAATATAAAATAAAAATTGTGAAAGCAAAAGTGCAGATGTTTAAGTCTGGGCTAGCATGTTTCAAGGGAAGAAAACCTAATACTATTGCAATTTTTTTAAATATACTGGAAAATATGGTAACACTTTACAATACTGTGTGCACTAATAAGCATTAATTCATGCTTAACTAATGCACAGATAATACTGAATTAATGTGTAACTAATGATTATCTAAGCTATTCATTAATGATTACCACATTAGGAACTAATTAAGAGTCTGTAAGGTTAATGTATTAGTTCATACATTAATTGTTATTAATTAAATATGTAATTGTGGATTAATTCCATAATAACTCATTTTTTAACTAATCGTGTTAATTAATATGTTAATTACCAGAATGAGCCAAAGCCTTGTATTTCAACTTCCAGATAATATGACAGGTACACTAATATGCATTAATACATGATTAATTAATTAATTGTTAATGCAAATTCATGTGCAAATTACTACAATTACTAAATGACTAGTTAATAATGATGTGCCTCAGCAAGTAAAGTCATAACATAATGATACCTTTGCAAATCATTAGCTAATGATTAATTAAGGCAGACAACTGGAAGTTGAAGTGCATAGCTTTGACTAATTGTGGTAATTAACACATTAATTTACACTATTAGTTAATAAAATATGTTATTAAGGAATTAATACACAATGACACATTGAATTAATAGCAATTCATGTATTACTTAATCTATTAATCATATAGACTCTTTATTAGTTGCTGATGCAGTAATCATTAATTAATGATTTAGTTCTTTATTAGTTATACATTAACTCATTATTATCTGTGCATTAGTTAAGTGTGAATTAATGCATATTAGTGCACACGTATTGTAAAGTGTTACTGAAAATATTTCTGGTTTCATGTGGTTACAGGGTAAGTGGTGCTTGTATTATAGGCTAAATAAAGGTTTCCGAGTCAGTGATATAAGATTGTGAGTATGCATTTTTATTGTACTTACCCAGTAACTACATGGAACAAGAGGGTAACAAACACCACTTTAATTTACTGCCCACAATTTCACACTTACCCTGTAACTGCATGGAACAAGAGGGTAACAACAAGCACATGAAACACATTTTTCCCTATTATTTAAGCAAATGTTGCAATAGTTTTTGTTTTCAGTGCACTTTTGTTAAAAAGATTATAAATGCATTGCTATATAGCCTACCTTGTAATTTTTATAAAGCCTATAGGACTGGTTCACCATTATTTCAAAATGGTATGTTCTTGCTAAATTGCTCCCAAATGTGATATTGTTGTATCATAATAGTAGAATAAGTACCCCTTAGTTCTGTAATACTTACAGTATTAATATTTTTTTTAAATTTCTCCTGGTTGTTACCCCTTTATTCCCCAAACTTAAAATATTGTTCCCTTATACTTATATTGTAAGTACGTTATAGGTACTACACTATAATTACCGAAGGTTACGCTGTAAAATCGCTTTAATTACGCAGTACTTTTCGGGCTGTAATCTAAAGCGTTACCGAAAAATGCTATTATCAAGAGTTTTAAAGTCACATAAAAACAGAGAATGAGATTACTTTTTCTTTTGTGACAAATATTGAAGTGAAATGGTAATGATAATTTCTGCGCCAGTTTCCTTGAGTTGATGTATTATTGCCCAAAACGTCATGAGGGAAGAGAGAGGGAAGAAGATGATGATGACGAGCACAAATAAATCACTTATAATAAACATTTTCACTAAACACTTAAAACATAAGAATTGTCCATTGTGGTTTGATGGTGAGTTTAATGCTTCATGTGAGGAGGACCGAGTTCACCAGGGCTCTGTGTCACCAACATCTGATCTAAAGCAGAGATGTGCACAAAACACTATAAAACATATATTCCATTTGATGGTATTTTATTCTAATAGGATTTGGTGTTTTAATTGTAATACCTAATTATAATTGTAATATATTCCTATGCATCTATGACTGTTTCCAGCTGGTGTAAATGTGTGTGTATGAGTTATGAGAGATCCACACTTCTCAGAGACGTCCTTTAGGAGCACCTGTGATCGGATGTTCCCTCTCCTGTTTTCTCATATTTTATCCTGACTTTCACGGGAGTCCCACCAGCATGTCCCGCGCGCACACACTCACACTCACACACACCAGCCAGCGAACGGATGAAAGCATGTTAATCAGCTTATAGCTTATTGGCAATGGAAAAGGATGCCACTGAAAAGAATATATGCAGCTGTGATATCATGTGTGTGTGTGTGTGTGTGTGAGGCTTGAATCACTTGTTTTGCTGCAGTTCCATCATGTTTTAATCAAGTGTGTGTGAGGCTTGAATCCCATGATTTAGTGCAGTTCCATCATGTTTAAGTGAGTGTCCAGCAGATGTGTGTGTGTGTGTGTGTGTGCGTGTCCAGCAGGTGTGTGCTGTGTCTAGGACACATTCAGCATGATTGAGCCTCCTCTACAGATGTGATGTGCTCAGATGTGTTTTCGTCTTCCTCCGTTAGGGCTTTGGTCGTCATAAAGAATTCAGACCCGTGTCCGCCTGTATGAGACGCTGAGGCCTGTGTCTGTTTACATCATCAGCGTGGGACGGGAGCAGGTGTTGTTCCTGTTAGAGGTGTGTCTACATGTGAACAAACAGGCACATCACAATCATATTACACGAACCCTGACTTAGAAACACGTGATTCAACACTCAATTTCAGCATTATTGATAGAGAGAGCCGTTGTAGATTACAGAGAGTAAACTTAAATTCATTCATATTTCTATATTCATTTCGCCCTACATTTGTTCTTGTTTCTCTTGGATATATGGAACAATAGAGAAGACTATTACAGTAATATCTTTTATTAAATTATTGGTGACACTTTTTTTTTCAGTCATTGTTACACATGTTACATGTTCTTACCATATTAATTAATGTAAATTGTGCATAGTTACATGCTAATAAATCTAAACCAAATCCTAATCCTACACTAACCCTATAGTCAGTGCTACAGTCAATGTAGTTTCTTATTAATGATTCAGTACTTACATGTATAATTAAACTAACACAGAAACCTTAAATTAAAGGGTTACACTTTATTTTAAGGTGTCATTGTTACAGTGTAATTATATATTTAAGTACTGATAAATATTAATTAACTACATGCACTGACTATAGGGTTAATGTATGATTAGGATGTGGTTGATATATTTATGCACAATTTACATGAATTAATATGGTAAGTACATGTACCGTGTGTAATAATGACTGTAAAATAAAGTGTCACCAAATGATTTACTAAAATTTGTTTATGTACAAATATTTTATGTTTTAAAATAGAGCGGATGATCGGCATCCTGCAAATCACAACAAAGCAGATTAAATGTTTTATCCAAAATTAACTTTCATACCAAATGTTTGTTGTAAAACACAGATTAATTTGTGAGATTAACACCTGCATGCAGTGCTGTAGTAGTGTTATTCCCTTCAGTGCATTAATGGTTTGTAAGATAATGAGTTTCGGAACAGTAGCCTGTGAATGCTAGTGTTGTGGTGTATGTGCCGGCGGGACACCTGGACCCGTTGTCCTGGGCCGGTCTGGATTGTGGAGGAAAGTCCTGGATTTCAACAGATAAGGTGAATCCTCCTGCTGAAGGTGAACCTTATATAATGTACAGTGCTTTTAGTGGCCCTGCACACACACCACAATAATAGCATAAACAGTGTGTCTGAAGGTATAGATGCCCCTACAGTCACGGCTCTGGTTCACAACACAGGCTAAAAGTGGGGATGTAAGCGGACCAAGTTCACTCTGAGAGCTGCTTTGAGTCTCATTTGTTACATTTGTGAAATAATAGGAATATTATGGTACATCCTTTATCTTCTTCTCAGCATGTAGTGACTTGAGAAACGTTCACACATGACCTTAAGCAATCTCCTAACCTCTCTATCTTCTATTTCATCCGTGCAAACTCAGTTTGAGTCTCTCAGTCTATTTCTTCTGCTGTTAGGGTCTTCTTGGATGGCCGATTTACCTTGGAATGTAGCTCCCCTCTCTCATCATGTCAACTCATTTCCGGCATGTGTGTCGTTCCTCTGGCAGCTGTTTGTTACCCCTGCCCTGAGTACCCCATCAGCCCCCCGCTGCGACACACACACACCAGACGCCAGGCCAGTGCCCTCATCTCTCCTCTCCGGCTCCCTCACACACACACTACATTACCAATCTTGGAATCTTCCTTCATTTTGTAGTAAATACTAAACTTGTTAAAAGAAAGTAAACCAATGCTTTTTGGATGTGTTTACCCTCCTCAATGAAGTCAGCAACTGTTGGATGGTTTGAGTGAAAAATCTCACTCCATAAATAAGTTATTGCAATCATTCTAAACACTTCCATGTGCTGTGTTTAAGCTGTTGTTGTTAATTGTTATATACAGAAAACTGATTTAATTTTGTGTAAAGCAGCAAAGAAGATGATGAGCAAAGAAGAGCATGTGGTTCAATTAATAAGAGATTTGGTTAATTTTCCCTTTATGACGTAAGACCTACAGTGAGTTGTATGCAAAGACCCTAGTCTTTACCCCTATCACTGAACACACACAGGACGAGGAAAAATCCAAGAGCAGTAATTTATTAAGAGGGTAATCCAAAATTGTAGTAATCCATGCGGAGGTCAAATATCCAGAGAAGCAATCCAAAACAAGAACGGTTAAAAACAGACAAGATTTGTGGTGACACAAAACAACGACTCTGTGACACATAAAGACACAGACAGGGAATATGTACACAAGATCTAACAAGGACTAACAAGAAACTAGCTGGTTACAATGAATGAGGAACAGGTGAGTGCCATAACAGTGATGGGTACAGACTAGGATTGTGGGAATGTAGTTCATGAAGGGACTAACACCGTGGGGAAGAGGACCTCTAGAGATATCGGGGAACACACCCAGACACTGTGACAACCCCCCTCTACGGAGAAGCTACCAGACAACATGACAACAACTACAACACAACACAAGGGAGTTCAGGAGGGAAGTGGAATGGTGGAGGATCACAGGGAGGGATGGTGGGCCAAGTCTATGAAGGTAAACAGGAACAGGGGGTGATGGTTTAGCCAGGGACCAGGGCAAAACAGATAGTCCATCGGGCGGCCAGGGCAGTGAAGACCCTTCGGGCGGCCAGGGCGGAGATGCCATCTCAGGACCAGACACCGGCTCAGGAACAGACACTCAAACTGAAACAGCCACAAGAACAGACACTAACACAGAAACAAACACTGGCTCCGGCTCTGGAACAGACACTGGCTCTGGCTCTGGAGCAGACACTGGCACTGGCTCAGGCTCCGGAACAGAAACTGGCACTGGCTCTCGGCTCTGGAGCAGACTCTGGCTCAAGAACAGCACCAAAACAGCAACAGCCACTAGAACAGACTAAAATACAGAAGAGGCACTGGCTCTGACTCTGGAACAGGTACTGGCTCAGACTCTGGAACAGGCACTGGCTCCAGACTATGACTCTGGAACAGGCACTGGCTCAGACTCTGACTCTGGAACAGGCACTGGCTCAGACTCCGACTCTGGAACAGGTACTGGCTCCGACTCTGGAACAGGCACTGGCTCCGGACTCCGACTCTGGAACAAGCACTGGCTCCGATTCTGGAAACAGGCACTGGCTCCGGCAATGGAACAGGCTCCGAGCTCTGGAACAGGGACTGGCTCCGACTCTGGAACAGGCACTGGCTCCAACTCTGGAACAGGCACTGGCTCCGACTCTGGAACAGGCACTGGCTCCGACTCTGGAACAGGCACTGGCTCCGACTCTGGAACAGGCACTGGCTCCGACTCTGGAACAGGCACCGGCTCCGACTCTGGAACAGGCACTGGCTCCGACTCTGGAACAGGCACTGGCTCCGACTCTGGAACAGGCTCTGACTCTGGAACAGGCACTGGCTCCGACACTGGAACAGGCCCCGGCTCCGAATCTGGAACAGGCACTGGCTCCGACTCCAACTCTGGGACAGGCACTGGCTCCGACTCTGGAACAGGCACTGGCTCCGACTCTGACTCTGGAACAGGCACTGGCTCAGACTCCGACTCTGGAACAGGCACTGGCTCCGACTCTGGAATGGGCACTGGCTCCGGCTCTGGAACGGGCACTGGCTGCGACTCTGGAACAAGCACTTGATCCGGCTCTGGAACAGGCACTGGCTGCGACTCCAACTCTGGAACAGGCACTGGCTCCGGCTCTGGAACAAGCACTGGATCCGGCTCTGGAACAGGCACTGGCTGCGACTCTGGAACAAGCACTTGATCCGGCTCTGGAAACAGGCACTGGCTGCGACTCCGACTCTGGAACAGGCACTGGCTCCGACTCTGGAACAGGCACTGGCTCCGACTCTGGAACAGGCACTGGCTCCGACTCTGGAACAAGCACTGGATCCAACTCTGGAACAGGCACTGGCTCCGACTCTGGAACAAGCACTGGATCCAACTCTGGAACAGGCACTGGCTCCGACTCTGGAACAGGCACTGGCTCCGGCTCTGGAACAGGCACTGGCTCCGGCTCTGGAACAGGCACTGGCTCCGGCTCTGGAACAGGCACTGGCTCCGGCTCTGGAACAGGCACTGGCTCCGACTCTGGAACAAGCAATGGCTCCGACTCTGGAACAGGCACTGGCTCCGACTCTGGAACAGGCACTGGCTCCAACTCTGGAACAAGCACTGGATCCAACTCTGGAACAGGCACTGGCTCCGACTCTGGAACAAGCACTGGATCCAACTCTGGAACAGGCACTGGCTCCGACTCTGGAACAGGCACTGGCTCCGGCTCTGAAACAGGCACTGGCTCCGGCTCTGGAACAGGCACTGGCTCCGGCTCTGGAACAGGCACTGGCTCCGACTCTGGAACAGGCACTGGCTCCGGCTCTGGAACAGGCACTGGCTCCGACTCTGGAACAGGCACTGCCTCCGACTCTGGAACAGGCACTGCCTCCGACTCTGGAACAGGCCCTGGCTCCGGCTCTGGAACAGGCACTGGCTCCGGCTCTGGAACAGGCACTGGCTCCGACTCCGACTCTGGAACAGGCACTGGCTCCGGCTCTGGAACAGGCACTGGCTCCGGCTCTGGAACAGGCACTGGCTCCGGCTCTGGAACTGGCTCCGACTCTGGAACAGGCACTGGCTCCGGCTCTGGAACTGGCTCCGACTCTGGAACAGGCACTGGCTCCGACTCTGGAACAGGCACTGGCTCCGACTCTGAAACAGGCACTGGCTCCGGCTCTGGAACAGGCACTGGCTCCGACTCTGGAACAGGCACTGGCTCCGAAGCTCTGGAACAGGCACTGGCTCCGACTCTGGAGACGGATTTATGCTGATGGAGTCGTTCTGTCACGAACACACACAGGACGAGGAAAAATCCAAGAGCAGTAATTTATTAAGAGGGTAATCCAAAATCATAGTAATCCATGCAGAGGTCAAATATCCAGAGAAGCAATCCAAAACAAGAACGGGTAAAAACAGACAAGATTTGTGGTGACACAAAACTACGACTCTGTGACACATAAAGACACAGACAGGGAATATGTACACAAGATCTAACAAGGACTAACAAGAAACTACTGGTTACAATGAATGAGGAACAGGTGAGTGCAATAACAGTGATGGGTACAGACTAGGATTGTGGGAATGTAGTTCATGAAGGGACGACACCGTGGGGAAGAGGACCTCTAGAGGATATCGGGGAAACACACCCAGACACTGTGACAACCCCAAACACACACCTGTTATGAACATTATTAACTGGTGTGAAGTCATTTCTAACAATATTCGGCCAAAACAAAGTCCGCCTGGAGTTGGTTTCGGGAGTGCGAAAACAGCTTGCCAAAGTGAACTTTCTGGAGAAGTTTAGAAGAAGAGGAGAATGTCGATTACTACCTTTACTACAGCGGTTTCAGTGCTGTGAAGAGAGTGAAACAGATTGAAAGGGTCCAAAAAGACTATTTTCACCTAGCAAAGTCTGAGGCTGGGGACGACACTGGTTTCCAGTAATTTGACAATTCATAGATGACACCTTCGTCACTACCAAATAAACGCCACCATATTTACTCGCCCAGTTTGGCCACCCAGACTTCCTGCCTATTTGAGAGAGAGAGACGGAGATACCTGCAGAAATTTTTAATTTTAAGTTGTTGGATTCCTATTATTGACAAGGACGGCAGCAGGAATATTATGCTGCTGTCACTCACAAATCCACTATAATGTTACACACACAACTTACACACACAGGACTATAGGAATGCATTGTACTATGGTGCTCAACAAAAAAGCCTAAACAGACTGCAACTAATCCAAAATGCGTCCGCTAGACTCCTGACAGTCCCTCGAAAAATCCAGCATATCACTCCTGTATTAAACAAACTACATTGAGTTGCCGATTTAGACCAAACATCTAAAGAAAAATATAATTTCACTCACCAAGCCTATCACTTGAAGCCAATATCCATCCATTCTTAAGTTTCCGCGCAGCGAGCGCGCTTGGACAGTCAGTGAAACTGATGCACATATAGCCTATAATCTATCGGCAGATGGAGTTAAACTCGTAAATATTCATGACTCCTAATAAACACATCACATGTTCTCAATAACAGTTTAAATAAATGAAAGAATGATTTAAACTATGTTTTACTTCTGATATAAACATTTAGATTAAATAAGCCATTCTTATTAGTTAAACACTTAAACTACATGAAATCATTACTGAGAAGTTACAAAAGATTATATTCAATAAATAGAAATACATATATTTGTTGTGGATGCAATGCTGTTGAACACTTTCCCTCTGGCATGCTGTTTTAATGTTTTAACTAGAGATAATTGCTAATCATGCTAATAGCAGATTGTCTGAGAAAATAGTTCCATGCAAATAATGCACAACCATGTCTATCTGTTTCCATTAAAAATATAAATTAATTAAAAATACAATTTGGCCAGTTTTAAAGATTCATAAAATCTTTCTCTGAAATGTATTTTACACTATTTGATTTATTCATTCAAAAACAAGGCAAGGATGTAAGCTACTAAAATAATAATAATAAGGGACTGTTCGTTATTTATTTTAAGGGGCCACCGGAGGAGATTTGAGATCTGTAGTCAAAAAAGACTTGACCCTCCCTTCGCCAGCAATATTGTTTTCTATTACCCTCCAAAATGATTGTGAAAAAAGGCATGACCCTCCCCGATAATTTGCGCTTGGCAAAGATGTTCAGATAGCAGTGGCGTGAGCGTCTGGGCATGCAGGGTATGCACGTGCATATGGGCCCGGGCCGATAGGGGGAATTTTTAATTAAAACAAGGTAATTCATTTTTAAAGTGTAGCCACAATAATTATATATTTTGAATGCATGTCATGACATATTTCTATAGCGTTTTATTTTTACAGGAGTGCGGTGAGTCATTATCTCTGCTCGCGCTGGCCATGTAAAAGCGGCTAATGGGTGAATATGGCATGGGTAAGTCTACATTCGCGAGATGGACGTATGCGCATTTGGCTATTCGTTCTGTGTTTCCTTTCGAAACAGTTAAGCTATTTAGGTGGTAGGCTACTAAAATCACGTTTTTGATGCGGTGGTGACGCTTGTAACAATGGCGATAATTAAAGCACCTATAAGCTGTCACAAAGAACCGGCAAAAGCAATGATTATGAATGTCAAATATAGCAAGGAGAAATTTTAATTGTTTATTAATAAAGATGAAGTTGATGATGCTGACTCGCGATCTTCGCAGGTGGATGCGCCAGTGAGAAATGCACATTTCATTTCATAAGCAGAGAGCAATCTTTTTGGTTTAGTTTCGTTTTGAATTGTTCTGTTTACAAGTTAACATTTTCAATATAGATGTACGTTTCAGGTCTGTGGAGTAGGATATACTTAGCTATACGCTGAGTTTATATTTAGCCTGAGACGCGCTCCGCACCGGCGCCTGCGTGTCGTGATTATCTATAATTGTTTGCTTTTACTTCTTATGTATTAAATCCAGGGAATTTGTAGATGAAACATTGATTAAATTCAAGATAAAATCGAAAGGAAAACGAAATTCACTTTAAATAAAGGCTTTGTGCTTTTCTGTTTGAGGTCTGTTGAAGTTTTAAATCCGTCTTTTAGTGCCGCTTTAGAGCGGCCACGTCCAATATTTTATGTTCTGTGGAGAGCCAACCCTTCCTCATTCAATTTGCGCAGAGTAATTCACAGAATTACAAAAATTATATATTTTGCCTCCAAAGTTAAAGATTTTTTTTGTCACGCATGAATGCATGTCTATTTCCTTAATATTAAATATAAAAACGCAGACTGATATTTTTCTAATGTCTGGACTCTCTAAGGGAGTGGCATGAATAAACAGATGTTTCAATTTATTGGTTTTAATTTTTGTTTTTGAGAGAGAGAGAGAGAGAGAGAGAGAGAGAGAGAGAGAGAGAGAGAGAGAGAGAGAGAGAGAGAGAGAGAGGGAGAGAGAGGAGAGAGAGAGAGAGAGAGAGAGAGAGAGAGAGAGAGAGAGAGAGAGAGAGAGAGAGAGAGAGAGAGAGAGAGAGAGAGAGAGAGAGAGAGAGAGAGAGAGAGAGAGAGAGAGAGAGAGAGAGAGAGAGAGAGAGAGAGAGAGAGAGAGAGAGAGAGAGAGAGAGAGAGAGAGAGAGAGAGAGAGAGAGAGAGAGAGAGAGAGAGAGAGAATTTATATTTCAAGTTTTGACTGCAATTGGCACGTCCATAACGCTGGAATTCCTAATTTTGTTTTGCATATGGGCCCGGGACTGATTGCTACGCCACTGTCAGATAGCCATAAACGACTAAATTCCTGCTTTCTCATCTTAGGGCTGTAACGATAGACCAAACCTACAATTCGGTTCGTACGTATTACGAGTTTTGATTTGAATTTTTTTTTTTTTTAAATCATGTTTTCGGTGCTGATGCAGTGGTGACGCGTTCATGTAACATGTAATTTTGCGCTCAAGTTGAAAGGCATTTCGTGCAACATATCTGCAACATTTATCAAGTTCACTGATAATTGTGCATGCATTTATTAATCATTATGATACTAAAATCATAATAAAGTAGGCTAGTAGCTATGCTTCCCTTTCAATAGTCCAAATTCACAGCCATTTTCACCTTTCTTCTGTGGATTTCTTCAGCTCCTGATTGATCAAAATTCAGATAGATCGACAAACCGGCTCATTCAACCGCACGGCGCACACACCTCACGAATTCAAGCCTACAGCTCCCGAACTTTTTAGACATGTTTAAAAATGATCATGAGGTCGAGAGGCTCGGCTCGGTATCTTCCTAGCACACGACGCGAGCCGCAACATGTGAGCACAACCGATTTCCATGCGATTTCTCCCGAGTTCATCTGGAAAAATAAAATCACCTGTGAGCTCGTAAAACAGCAAAAAATCGCATTGTGTAAGGGATTAAAGCTTAAGGGAGTAAAGCGTGTAAGCCCGCCTTAGGGAGTATGAATAAACGTTTCAGTATTAAATACATTTTGTGAGAATTTACATTTCAAGTTGACTGCAAATGTCACGTCCATAACGCTGGAATTGCCCAATTTTAAAGAATTTATCCTCAACTATATTTTTTATTTTTTTGGTGGAGGGAGCCTACGTATTTTATTAACTTCTTAATACTAATAGTAATTTAAAAATGTAGTCTCCCAATGTCCAACACACTCCACTGTTGTGGTGGCAATTCCAGTAGATTTACTCACTAACACTGTTGTGAAGACGCAATAAGAATGGAAACTAAAATATGGTCCGATCGTGCTACAGCGCAAATTATAATTGTAATGCTTATGGGCTATATCAGCTGCAGTTTGGGCGCCTCAGTCCCAATACCTCGACGTACATTCACATCACATGTTAATTCAGCGGTAGAGTTACACACACAGGACAATGCACTTGTTCACAATGACAAAAGTTTATTATTTGCTCGTGCTTTAAAGCTTTGCCAGGTAGACATTTATTTGCCGTTCTGTTCTAATGCACTTTTTCTGAGCGTGCACTGTCAAACAGCGCCACTCGGATTTTTGTTGGGTCAGACCCATCTGATAGCAATGGGGGCCGAGACCGAGAGAGCTACATGGAAAAAATATGCACCAAACAATTTTGAAATTGACCTGTTTTGCTAAATAGAAAAGTTGAGTGACCCTCCCCTATAGGCTAAAAAAGTTGGATGACCCTCCCCTCATCAAAGAATAAAAAGACATGACCCTCCCCTATTTTCCTCCGGTGGACCTTTCCATAAATACCGAACGGTCCCTAAAAATAATTTATTGTGACACGGGTCTTGTACCTTAACATGGTATCACGCAGATGAATAATCATATGCAAATGATATGCAGATGAAGATTTGCATATTTAAACTAGGTGTTGTAATCTCTATATATGGTTATTTTGAGGAGGAGACGGCACGTGCACACAATCTTCTGGCTGACTGGAATTTATAAAGTGAATTCTGCGCAGGTTCTGGCGTACAAACAGTTTTATAAATCTGAATATTTTTTGGCATACGCCATTTTTTTTGTCACTGGCTTGACTTAGGCGCATGTACACTTTTCAGTAAGGATCCTATGCACAGTTTTATAAATGAGACCCCTGGTATGCAGTGAATAATGTCACATCCACCTGTCTTCATCATCTGTCGCTGCACTACACTTCCCAGCATCCCTCATGTTTACACACCTGCCCATCATCATCGATGTCACCTGTGTCTTGTTAAGCATCCTCTGTTTCACCTGTCTTCACTAATCAATGTTCATCAATCTCTGTATTTAGTTTCCTTCAGTTCAGTTAGTCTTGGTCGGTCGTTGTCTATGTATAGTCGTGTGGGAACTGAAGTCCTGGAGTGTTTTCCTCCATCTCTGTAAGATTAAGTTTGTTAATAAAGCATCTACCCTGAGTTCCTTTTGTCTTCTTCATCAGCACAATGCCTGACAAATGGTGAATGTAGTGAAGCAATTTTAGCTGCACAAAATGTTTTTAAACTAACACTTTAGACAGGATATAGACATTGTTTCTACCTAACTTGATAGTGAACAGATGTTTACATTAACTGTGTGATATGTGTAAGTATATTTCTGAAATGCATAATTTATGCATTCACCTCTGATAACTCTAAATTGTAATGTGGCATTTCCAGTAAAGCTGCTTTGAAACGATGTGTATTGGAAAAAGCGATAATACAAATAAATGTGACTTGAACTGAATAACAACATCTAACATGACAGCAATGTATCAGGATTTAAAATGGACAAATACACAGATCATCTTAGTCGTTTCTTTTGTTCACACTTTCAAAAATTCAATAATTGGTCTTCCCAGCAAATCAGTTTCATTAAGGATCATTAACTCGATTTTTCTTTTTATCATTAACTGTATTCCTTCATGTTTTCTAATTATCTCAGAGGTGGCCACAAATTAATTCCCCTCTCTTGGCCTCGTGTAGCGGCAGTCGGTTTCTGTATTTCTACCAATGTTTAGCATAACCACCAATTAACACCATTTAAAAACAATTAAGAAAACTATTAGTATTTACCAGAACTTTGTGCCACCAGATTTCACTCATGACTTCACCTGATGATATGTGCTGATGACGGCCGATAACCACCAACGCCATAACCTTAGACAGCTTATTCAGCTCGGCTGGGAAGACATTATAACACCATTATTATATGGTTTCAGGAAAAGAGGCAATTAAAGTATTATTAAAACAGTCCATCGAGACTCTCCTGCATAAATAACATGCGCTCTTGAGTCAAGCTGAGCCTGAGACATACGCGTCCACATTTCATAGTCGGATCCACTTTCTTCTGTCCAGTTCTGTGCTCATGACCAGTGTACAGTTTTACCTCCATCTAGGTTGTGAATTTCGGTCTATCTAGCCACTCGTGACCGTAAGATGTTCTATCATTTAGCATCCAAGACTTTAATGGGCCATGTGAATCTTTTCCTGTCATGTTAATTGTGCTGACATATCTCTGCTGTCTCTGTGTATACGCATGCCTGTAGTCTACTCTGGGTTCAATAATGGATATACAGGTATTGCTGACGGTCTACTGGTTAGGTTTGTATAACACATGGTTAGGTTAGCTCACAAGCTACTTAACTAACATTATAAGAAGGCATTCCTTGTGTGTTCTCGATGGCTTGCACTCCTCATTCTACAAACTAATATCTTTTTTCCTGCGTGGTACGTTTTTGGTACATCATGGTGTTGTATTTCCACGAGCCACTGGAAGGGAATCCGCCTCATTAGAGCATTGATTCATTAATGCAGCGGACACAACCGTGACAAAACCAGGCAATAGTGATGATAAGTGCGACGTGGCCCTGCTTGGTGTTAAAGTGCAGGGGGCCTATCACCTCTGATGAAGAAACCCATTTATACACTGTCGCACACAAGAGGTCATCCCTCTCCGTATTCCTCTATTGACCCAGGTTGTTCGTTTATTATGGGCAGCTTTTTTATTGAAGGATGATTACCCTGAGTGATGTCAGGCTGGAGGAGAAAGATCGACCCGAATAATGGCATTCCGGAGCGGGGGAGTCAAAGCACGCTCTTTTCTTCTGTGCTGCTCACAAATTGAGTCACATCCTCCCCTCATCCATTATTTACAGCTGATCAGCCTTTCCTGGCATCTATGGATTTGATAATCATCCCCATGTCCATATTAAATATGTGACATAAATTTCACCACAGGGGCCTGTCAATAGAAGGCCACAGGAGAACAAAGGCCACCGAGAAGGTTCAGAGCCGAGAACATGTTTCATATGTATGGAAATGACAGTGTGATTTGGGGATGTAAATAAATACGGTTTAAGTGCAAAACAAAGGGAGAGGTGAATAAATAAACCATTACTATGCAGGTATACAAGAATGAATGCGGGTTGACTAGGTGCCATCTGAATACTAGGTCAAGCAAGACAACATTACAGTGATTCTAGATATGATAACTCATACCCTTCGATACCTTACGAGAGTGAGGCTTTGACAAAATAAGTTGTACAAGTATACATTTGAGCAGTGTTGGTCAAGTTACTTGGAAATAGTAATTAGTTACTGATTACTTCTCCAAGAAAGTAATCCAGTTACTTTACTGATTACTTATTTTCAAAAGTAATTAGTTACTTACTAGTTACTTCAGTACGTTTCTTTTCAAAAACATGATACATGACCTGAATACACTAAAGCAATAGACCTTTCAGCCTAATTCTATTCTTTCTGCATATTCCATCATCTAAAATGTAATCAAATTAAACATTCTCTTTTTTAAACTTGTTTTATTAGTTTCAATATTTTAACTTTGTGCAAATTGCATCCAGTAAAAAATAAATTAAATGCAACAGTCTCAGACTAGAAGAGAATTGTTCAACATTTAAACCTATTTTCTGCACATTACACCATATTTTTAATGAAATAAAGACAGTCCTTCTTCTGTTAACTTAAATTTCTACATATTCCAGCACATAAAATAAATACATTTTATAAAATCCTTCATTTGAATAGATGTAAAAATACAGCAATAAAATCATTTAAAATGAAAGTCGCTACTGACTGTATTCCAAATTACTAACACTTACGTCTTTTAACAGTAAAGTGCAGAGAGGAGTAAAATGTAATTGATCAAAACAGAAAATGCTGTTGCATGCTGTATTTTGGCTTCAAGTTTGTTTTGTTTTTCTTTCAGAGTGAAACAGCAAGCATCTGTCTCGTGACATGCTCAGATTTGAGGTAGAATTTTGACATTCTCCAACGGGGTCCAGTTTCTAGATCAGGATGCTCTCTCTGCATAGTTCACAACGTCTCTCGCTCGCTCTCCCTCTCTGTCGTGTGCGCGCTACAAGGTTTGGACTTTGGAGCACAGTCTCGACATGCGCGCTCGCTCTAGATTCCGGGAAGATTTTAAAGGGTTAGTTCACCCAAAAATGAAAATTAATTCATTAATTACTCACCCCCATGCTGTACCAACCCCATAAGACCTTTGTTCATCTTCGGAACCCAAATAAAGATAGTTTTGATTAAATCTGAGAGCTGGATCACTCCTTATGCTGCCTAAGGACTGGCACTTAGACGGCTCATAAAGTCATTAAAGAAAATATTGAAATATTCCATGTGCCTACAGTGGCTCAATTATAAGTTTGTCAAGCGACGAGACTACCTTATGTGCGAAAAAAAACCCTTAAATAATGACTTTATTCGACTATTCCATTACTTCCTTACCCTAACCCTATCAAAACAATAATTTTGGTATCTGATGACAACACTAATATGATGTCATACGGGGCAAAGGTTACCTCCCCTTTCTCTGCTTTGCCCGTCCTGGAGAATTTGGCCCGACCATGAGAAAACGAGCTAGGAACAGGATGTACGAACACGCAGCGCGATTTTAGTTTTTCCTAGAGAAATAGCTTTGAGATTTGAGTGTTTCCTCAGGAGATATCATGGCTTGCAGATGAGCGAAGCATGGCAGTTGATCAGTGTTCGGATGTACAAATGAACACAAAAGTTTTTTTTAAGTTCCTTCTTCTGAGCCTCTGAAGAAACAATGGGTTAATTTTATTTTCTCTGGAAATGCGCCAACTCAACTCCCAAAGTTTTGTATGGTCCAAATATTTCACCAACGACTGTTACCTCAACTCGATGAACATCTGATGATAAATCGATCGAGCTTCCAAGCAACAATTTCTGATGTGCAGTTCAGACGGTAAGTTAATCTTTCTCTCAAAATTTGATTTAAAAAACATACTAACATTATAAGGGCAACCCAGGAAACATTATAAAATAATAAAATAACCCCATGTCAGGGGACCTTTAAAGATATGACTGACCGACTGTGTTTACGTGAATACTCGCCAAGAAGAGCATTTTCACAATTGTGTGTTTGAGTGTTCATAAACCTTGTAAAAGAACTCAGTGCAGTGTGTGAAAGGTGGCTTTCTGTGTGCACCCTTTGGGTGTGTTATAATAATAATAATTTGTACATTGATGCTGCACTTTTCTGGGTACTCAAAAGCCGCTTTACATGGACGAGGCAATCTCCTCAACCACCACCAGTGTGCAGCTCCACCTGGATGATGCGACGGCAGCCATAGCGTGCCAGAACGCCCACCACAGCCGGGAAACAAGGAGCACACCAGGAAACATGCGAGCATCAGGGTACTTTTTCATTTAGTGTCGTATTCAGGTCAGGGGAGCGCATGGCACAACGCAGGGCTAAATGTAACACAGATCTTTAGCGTAATTTTCTCTTGCTGCCAGAAGATGGTTCTTCCCGTGAATTTGTGGAAAGTTTTGATAATATTTCGTGATGATACTGGACAAAGAGTGTTTTGACACCCATGAAAGTATATTTTTCATCATAGGTTTTTTTTCGATTTTTGAGTTAGGTGTATATGTTTTCAAATCTAACTTTATATTGCCTTAATCACTGTCTTGTTGGTTCAAACATAGCACCATTTTGAAACATGTCAGCAATTTCCTAGCAACTGTTAGCTAGGCTTAAAATATGTAATACACAGCTGGGTTTGCTGTAGCACAGTGTTACAACTAAGCCGCCAAGTGTACAATGATAATCTAATGAAAACAGGGAGCCTCTGAGTATTATTTATAGATTTAAAGAGCACCTATCATGGATTTTTGAAAATGACTGTTCATGTAGTGTGGACTATAGCTCTAAGGGAATGAAAACATCCTGCAAAGATTTATATCTGAAAGTGCACCGTATGTAAAGTTATTGTCTTTCAAAAGTGAGAGTCGACTCTGAGTCTATGAAATGAATTATTTTTGAAATGAGTCATTAGCTGTTTCGTCGTGACGTAGATACAGAACATTAGCTCACTGGCCGCTGCCAACAACCACGCGAGCAGATGGAAGTGTTTTCATTTTCTACAATGCAAAGACAGTTCAGCCACTTGTTTTCATTGTCCAGGGACGAGCATGTGAAGAATCAGTGGTCAGAGTTCATATTTTGCAATGAGACCACAACAGTATAGCCTGAAAACTTGTGTTCTCATCATTTTAATGATGAATCATTCGCAAGCCGGTTGTTCCTGAAGGAGGGCTCAGTATCCAGTGTATATGGATCAGGTTCGTCCTCCTCCGAATCACAATCTGTAAGTAATATTAATAATGTTTGCTGTTATGTTTTCTGTAGCATGCAGAATATAGTTATGTTGTGTGTGTTGTTGTCACGGTGTGTGTGGATTGAAGAAGGACTCACAGGCAGAAGCTCCAATTGCAACAATTTACTCCAAATAATAACAGGCAGGCCCTGGAGGCTGTGGAGGAAGCCTCCAGGGCGGAGCAGGCTGAGAGTGTGGCCAGGGCTGAGCAGGACGTGGTGGAGCAGGCTGAGGGCGTGGCCAGGGCGGAGCAGGATGTGGACGTGGCCAGGGCTGAGCAGGACGTGGTGGAGCAGGCTTAGAGCGTGGCCAGGGCGGAGCAGGCTGAGGGTGTGGCCAGGGCTGAGCAGGACGTGGTGGAGCAGGCTGAGGGCGTGGCCAGGGCGGAGCAGGATGTGGACGTGGCCAGGGTGGAGCAGGACGTAGCGGAACAGGCTTAGAGCGTGGCCAGGGCGGAGCAGGATGTGGACGTAGCCAGGGCGGAGCAGGATGTGGACGTGGCCAGGGCGGAGCAGGACGTGGCGGAACAGGCTTAGGGCGTGGCCAGGGCGGAGCAGGACGTGGCGGAACAGATATTAGGGCATGGCTAGGGAGGAGCAGACGAACCCTCGGGCGTCCAGGGCGGAGCTGTTTGACCCTCAGGTGGAGAGGACCCTTCGGGCGGCCATGGCTGAGCGAACCCTTCGGGCAGCCATGGTGGTGAAGACCTTTCAGGCGGCCACGGCAGACGATGATGGCTGGTGTGTGTGGTTGAATGGAGATGTCATCCTCAGCCTCACCAACGGTGAAGGCCTGACCCATTCAACCCCAACACATGTTCAAGGTATCCAGCGAAGGTTCCTGAAAACGCTGCTGCTGGGGCTTCCTTGTACAGATGATTGTCTAAGCCCAACCAAAAGACAGATTTTAAGACATCATCTGACCAGCTTACCCCAGCAGAGTTCCAGGAACTTGCTGACATACTCCTCTACGGCATGACCATCTTGAAAAAACGTTGAAGAGCGTGTGAGCTGGGGTCAGGAGAAGTCCCATGCTGCCTCTACTTTTTTGGTTCGGTTGTTCTGTCACGGTGTGTGTGGATTGAAGAAGGACTCACAGGTCGAAGCTCCAATTGCAACAATTTACTCCAAATAATAACAGACAGGTACAAACAGCAGGGTTCAGGCAGGCAGATCACACAACTAAACAAGACTAACAACCGAACACAGAATGACTGAAACAGAACAAACGAAATGCAGACACTAATAAACCAAAACCAGGTGATACAGAAGAAGGTGATTAACAAGACAAAGGTGATGAAGGTAAACTGATGATGGTCGACATGGAAACCGAAAGAGTGGCAGGAAAACAGAACAGGACTAAACCAAAATCCTAGAAAACAGGGGGAAACAAAGAGTCAAACTGTTACAGTTGTGTACACTCCACGCAGCTTCTCAAGCGGGGTAAAGTTAGTTTTGTTTTTGATATTCACCAGACATTCACTGAAAAATGGCAATTACCTCCTAAACGACTTAGCCAAATATGACTTCGCTCTATATAATAAGCACTGCCCCTCAAAAGCCACCGCAATGTGAGTTTCGCCGGGAAAGCTTGCTCTTGACGGAGACGTGAGTAAGGGACTGTGTGGAAAGTGCACTTTTCTAGACACTTTGTTCAAACACTTGGACAATTTTCAATTAGAATTTAATTCAATTGGAATTACAATATTATATGATTTTATTTATAATTTATTGCAAAACTGTGCAGCCTTTTTCTATATCTTATATCCATGATATTTATCCATAATAGAAGGATGATTGGATGAGGAATGGATTTATGGATATATCTACCTATACAGATGCACAAACATTATCAAACTAAACAAATAAAAATAGTTCTGAATAATGTGTGTTATACACATGTGTTACAACTAACCCCTCTGTCTGTTACAATTAACCCCGCATATGGGGTAAGTAGACATTTGCACTTCTGTCACTTTCAGTACAACTGTACGAAAATGATAGGTCCTAGAATAAAACTTTAGGTGTTCAGAGATGTGTAGCAGAGAATTTGTAGCAGAGATTGCTTGTGTAAAAAAAATGAATCTAACCAAATTTTTTTAATTAATTGAGCCAAAACCAAAATGAGTTAGGTCTTTGTGCCTTGCTCTCCCCTAAACATTCGGTGAACCATCATGTCAGTTGGCACTTGGCAGGTGCACAGGGATGAAGGCATAATAGACAGCCTTGCCTGCCATAGAGGAGCTAAAAGTATGAAGTACCAGTTGCATCATGTGCAGTAGTATGATACATCTGCAAGGAGTCTGTTGCCACAGGTTTCCATGGCTTACGTTGAACCACATGGTTGTAGAGAGAGTAATGATGGTGGCAAATATTCCTTCCAAAAAGCAGGGAAAGCAGCAGAGGTAAACCGGACACTGTAATCAGTAACAATACTCCAGGATTTCCATGGCAGCCGAAGACTGATGACAGAACCAAAGCCAGCGTTATAGCAAACCTGCAGTTCGATACAGCGGTCTCAAATGCCCTGACTCTATCCACAGCCCCTTTCTGCCTGGGTCCATCTGGCAGCTGTACAGGTGGCAGGAACGTACAGCATCATGAACCTGAGCATCCATCCCTGGCCACTAATAGAGATCAGGAAAGCATTGTCCTTACCTCTCCCTGATGTCCTTGTTCAGATCTGAAGAGTAGGAGGTGAAATCAGCCATGATGAACAACTCAACGTCCAGTCCCTTAGGTGGAGGAGGCCAAACATTAGAAATCTGTGTACGAAGAGCAGGACAAGAAGCACATGCAGCCTCAACATCACTAGCAGACAGAGAATCACAGGTGGCAAATAGAAGAGCAGCAAACTCCTCATCAACATCATCAATGGGAGCAGGAGCCACTGCAGGAGTAGCAGGAGAAGGGCAAAGTGACAGATTATCAGAAGGAGCATTTTGAGAACTTGGACTGTAAACCACATCACAATTGAACACACAATTGCTACACAAAGTCCAGCACGGCCAACACCCTTGGTGGTAATCCGGGTTGTCAGAGCCTGATGATCTGTACGGAGAGAAGCGACGGCCCCACAGATATACATGCATCACACCACCTATTAACAACCCACATTCATGCTAGCGCTTCCTTTTCCACCGTGGCATATTTACGCTCCACAGTGGACAGTGTACTGTACAAAGGCCACAATTCATTCAGAGCCATCTTGGCTGACCTGAGAAAGCATTGCTCCCACTCCAGAGTCAGAATAAACTGTGGAGAATTGTAGTGTGGGGTCGAATAATCTCAAAGCAGGGCTTGATCGTTTTCAATCCTCATATGCAGTACAGGCATCAGGGTCCCTCCCCATGCAAGCTATTAGTAAATCTGGCCCTTAATATTCAACAATATTATTGACCTGGCTGCACTGATGATGTTGCACAAGAACTGAGCTGGATAATGGCATCATGGTTTTCTGCAGAACTGCTTTAACAATGCTGTCAGCGGATAGACGAGGCAGACAGAGAATCCACATGCACGCATGACTTTAAAAGAGAAAAGACAAAACACTGATAATCCAAACCAGAACAGCATGGAGATGGACCACACAGAAAAACAAGAACATCCAAGAAACAAAACATGATACAAGAATACATTCAACAACTTGCACAACTGAAAAGCCCCAGCTTAAATACACAGAGCAATAAGGGTGAATGACTGCAGGTGTGTTCAACAACGGCAACTATGGTAACAACAAACAACAGAGAGAAAAGGAAACCAATCACAGGAAGTGAGCCTAGAAGCAATGGTTACGGACACATTTCAACATTTCAAATGCCCTAACAAAATGATGTTTTATTAACAAAGTTCGGAGAAGCACGTTCAGATAATTATCACAAGTGGAGAGTGCTCAGCAATCATGATTAAATCATGTCTCATTAACAAAGTCCAGGTGAAGCACATTCAGATAATTAACACAGGTGGAGAGCACTCAGCAAATAGGATTAAATAGTGTATATATAGTCTCAGCAGTCTCACCTCATTTCTCTGACAGTATAGCAGCATTTGGCCATGCCCGAGCTCTTCCCGTTTCGATGAAGAATTGTTCGTCCTTCAGAACCAGGAATCTTTGCCGCAACCTGGTATTATCTCGTGGGCGTCAGGGCAAACAAACGGGTCTTCGAAACATCCGCAATCTACTTCCGTGTATTTGACCATTCAATAATTCCTGCCATAGTGAAATGGACAAGGCATGCTGCCCTCTTAACGCAAAGGAACGGACCTTCGTCCAGCATCAGGCCGCCGCAACAGGCTGTAAGTTTATCCACTCTCAACATCTGCCGGGTCAAATCTGTGAGTGCTTAGCTCAAGGTTTGTGTTCCTGATTGAACTTTGTATCGCTTCAATTGTCGAATGAAGAGCAAGTTATGCTATCTGGATACTAATAGTGATCGGAGGATCACACGTTTTAAATCGTTTCTGCACAGATGATTTACGTTCCTTAAACGCGATGCTTCCTTATGGCGTAAACTCACATGTAAACAGCAGGACTGAGAATCGATTCCAAAAGAATCGATTCCGAGGCGAAACGGAATTGAAAGTCGATTCCAAAGGTTGGAATCGATTCCATTAAGGGGAATCGACTCCTAAGAGTTTAACACAAACCGCGGCTGCAACCGATTTCATTTGTCAACACAACCAAGTCACCCGTAAATAAATAAAGTTCAGACTAATTCAAACCCACAGCTTTACCATTTGGTTTACTGATTAAGAACGAACAAATCGGCAGGAAACGTGACCCTTAGAAATGACAAATAAATAAAATGAGAAAATAAGGGGGCTTTTACACTGGGCTCGTTTGCTGCGATCCGAGCGCGTTTGTTCCCGACGCCCCCTGCAGCGTGGGTCTGGTTTCACACTCAAATTGATTCTGTCGTGCGTTTTTGAGTGAATCTTACATCATCACAAACGCGCACGGCGCATGATAGAAAGCAGAACGTGGGTAAATATTGTGTTTTATTTATTTATTTATCTTTATTAATTTGCTGCTCATGTGCAGTTGAGTGAACAATACAGGTTTACTGTGCGTGTGTCACATAAGATGGACTTCTGTTGCTTGCAAACGGACTCTTAAGGAGACAGTGGATTTCCAAATGTGTTGCTCTGATTCCACGCACAATGCTCAAATACACTGCAGGCTCACTCTCGCTCGTATCCAAGGTAATTCCTCAACACTATCATCCCCTACTTATCTAACTGAATACATCACAATAAGCTAAAACGCATGCGCAGGATACGTTATTTTCCTGAACAAGTGTGCACCCGAGTCCGTGCTGCGCTCACATACGCAAACCGCGGCACGATTTGGGAGCAACCGAACTCAGACCACCTCCTCCAGGTAGTCTCGGGTTCGGTACCCAGTGCACACCCGGGTCCCATGACAGCATTCACATTAGCGATTTTTCATGCGAACCGTGCCCCGTTACGTACTTAACTGCCAGGGCGAAAGCTCCCTAAGCCATTTCAAACGTTAATAAAGATGCGCATGATCCTGCAAAGATTTAATCTCCCCTCTTTTTCGCGTCTTTGATTACGCTCAAGAAGATGATCATCGGCCCGCCAGGCCCCAATCTACTTCCCCCTTCGCCCAGCTGCACACCACAGCTCAATTTGCACAGGTACGTTTCTCCACTGCCACAGCAGTGACGTCTCCTCTGCTCCCACAGGAGCTCTGTTTCTCTGACTAATTTTCTACACTGCCACAGCAGTGGTGTCTCCTCTGCTCCCACTGGAGCTCTGTTTCTCTGGCTAATTTTCTACACTGTCACAGCAGTGATGTCTCCTCTGCTCCCACTGGAGCTCTGTTTCTCTGGTTTATTTTCTCCACTGCCACAGCAGATGTCTTCTTTGCTCCCACTGGAGCTTTGTTTCTCTGGCTAATTTTCTCCACTGCCACAGCAGTGATGTCTCCTCTGCTCCCACTGGAGCTCTGTTTCTCTGGATAATTTCTCCACTGCCACAGCAGTGATGTCTGCTTTGCTCCCGCAGAAGCTCTGTTTCTCTGGCTAATTTTCTACACTGCCACAGCAGTGATGTCTGCTTTGCTCCCACTTGGAGCTTTGCTTCTCTGGCTAATTTTCTCCACTGCCACAGCAGTGATGTCTACTCTGCTCCCACTGGAGCTCTGTTTCTCTGGTTAATTTTCTCCACTGCCACAGCAGTGATGTCTACTTTGCTCCCGCAGAAGCTCTGTTTCTCTGGCTAATTTTCTACACTGCCACAGCAGTGATGTCTGCTTTGCTCCCACTGGAGCTTTGCTTCTCTGGCTAATTCTCTACACTGCCACAGCAGTGATGTCTACTCTGCTCCCGCAGAAGCTCTGTTTCTCTGGCTAATTTTCTACACTGCCACAGCAGCGATGTCTACTCTGCTCCCGCAGAAGCTCTGTTGCTCTGGCTAATTTTCTACACCGCCACAGCAGCGATGTCTCCTCTGCTCCCGCAGAAGCCTGTTTCTCTGGCTAATTTTCTCCACTGCCACAGCAGTGATGTCTACTCCTGCTCCCGCAGAAGCTCTGTTTCTCTGGCTAATTTTCTACACTGCCACAGCAGTGATGTCTCCTCTGCTCCCTCAGAAGCTCTGTTTCTCTGGCTAATTTTCTCCACTGCCACAGCAGTGATGTCTACTCTGCTCCCGCAGAAGCTCTGTTTCTCTGGCTAATTTTTTACACTGCCACAGCAGTGATGTCTACTCTGCTCCCGCAGAAGCTCTGTTTCTCTGGCTAATTTTCTAAACTGCCACAGCAGTGATGTCTACTCTGCTCCCGCAGAAGCTCTGTTTCTCTGGCTAATTTTCTAAACTGCCACAGCAGTGATGTCTCCTCTGCTCCCACTGGAGCTCTGTTTCTCTGGCTAATTGTCTCCACTGCCACAGCAGTAATGTCTACTCTGCTCCCACTGGAGCTCTGTTTCTCTGGCTAATTTTCTACACTGCCACAGCAGTGATGTCCACTCCGCTCCCACTTGAGCTCTGTTTCTCTGGCTAATTTTCTCCACTGCCACAGCAGTGATGTCTACTCCGCTCTCACAGGAGCTCTGTTTCTCTGGCCAATTTATCCACTGCCACAGCAGTGATGTTTACTCCGCTCCCGCAGAAGCTCTGTTTCTCTGGCTAATTTCTGCACTGCCACAGCAGTGATGTGTCCTCTGCTCCCGCAGGAGCCCTTTCTCTCTAGCTAATCTTCTACACTGTAGCAGCAGTGATGTTTCCTCTGCTCCTGCAGGAGCTCTGGTTCTCTGGTTTCATCTATGTTTCTTCTAGCTCTGTCCAGCGAGCATTGGTCCCCCAGCAGACGTAGCATGCATCTATCTCTACTCTTTTCCATCCAGCGAGCATTGGTCTCCTAGTGGATGTTCTAGGTACTTATGCTGCGTCCTATTATTTATGTATGTCGGAGTCCGACTAGAAAGACAGACGTTGCCTAGCAACACGCCCCCTTTCCTCGGATGTCCCAGCTCAAAGTCAGACTCAAAGTAGAGCTAGAATTCTGATGAAATCCAAGTTGGCCGCGCCCTGTGACTCGCATGAGGACATGAGGACATAGAGCTAGAATTCTGATGAAATCCAAGTTGGCCGTGCCCTGTGACTCGCATAAATCATTTTCGGACCGATTTGGTCGTTTAAACGAAGAACCTCTCGTCGCCCATCCAACCATAACAGCAATGCAGCGTGAGATATCTCTTGGCCAAGTACCTATTTTCTCTTTTGCTGGTTTCTCTTCTTACCGAGCAGGCTTCAGTCCCACAGCGGACGCAGTGAGCACTCTTCCAGTTGAGCACTTATGTTTTCTCTTTCGTCCAGTGACGCAGTGTGAGAAATCTCCCGGTTGAGTACTCATTCTTTCCTCTTTAAAGTTTCCTCTTCCTGTCCATCGGGCCTTGGTCCCACAGTGGACGCAGTGAGAACTTTTCCGGTAGAGTACTTATGTTTTCTCTTCGTCCAGCGACGCAGTGTGAGAAAATCTCCCGGCCAAGTACCCATTTCCTCTCTAAAGTTTCCTCTTCCTGTCCAGCGGGCCTTGGTCCCACAGCGGACGCAGTGAGAACTCTTCCGGTAGAGCACTTATGTTTTCTCCTTCGTCCAGCGACGCAGTGTGAGAAATCTCCCGGTTGAGTACTCATTTTCCTCTTTATCTTTCTGCCCAGCAGGCTTCAGTCCCAGCGGACGCAGTGAAAACTTTCCGGTAAAGCATTTATGTTTTCTCTTTTGTCCAGCGACGCAGTGTGAGAAACCTCCCGGTCGAGTATTCACTTTAACTCTTTCAGTTTCCTCTTTGCCCAACAGGCTTCAGTCCCACAGCGGACGCAGTGAAAACTTTCCGGTAGAGCATTTATGTTTTCTCTTTCGTCCAGCGACGCAGTGTGAGAAAACCTCCCGGTTGAGTATTCACTTTTAACCCTTTTCAGTTTCCTCTTTGCCCAACAGGCTTCAGTCCCACAGCGGACGCAGCGAGAACTTTCCGGTAGAGCATTTATGTTTTCTCTTTCGTCCAGTGACGCAGTGTGAGAAAATCTCCCGGTCAAGTACTCATTTTTTCCTCTTTTCATTTTCCTAGCTCTTTTCCTCTTTTCAAGCAGCTTGTCTAACAGGCCAGCCCGCCAAACTCGGCACTCATTTGGGGGGTCTTTAGTCCGGTGGCTGTCCTCTGCTTTTTAGCTTTTGGGGGAGTACTCTGGGTTCAGGCCGAATTCCGAGCTCGGAGCCCTCCCCCCGGACAGCACGCCAAATACGCATTATACTCGTCCCCTTTTAATTGTATGTAAGTGTGAACTCGTGAAATGATGTTTTATTAACAAAGTTCGGGAGAAGCACGTTCAGATAATTATCACAAGTGGAGAGTGCTCAGCAATCATGATTAAATCATGTCTCATTAACAAAGTCCAGGTGAAGCACATTCAGATAATTAACACAGGTGGAGAGCACTCAGCAATTATGATTAAATAGTGTATATATAGTCTCAGCAGTCTCACCTCATTTCTCTGACAGTATAGCAGCATCCCTCCACCACCCCTTCTCCACCTTTCTAATCCTAAACCACCTTACATACGGGGGGAGTACACTGGGTTCGGGCCGAATTCCGAGCTCGGAGCCCTCCCCCGGACAGCACGCCAAATACGCATTATACTCATCCCCTTTTAATTGTATGTAAGTGTGAACTCGATAAAACATAACAAAACCTGGTTCGTGACACATGCCTTGTGAACCATGCTTTGATCCCAAAAGCTTTTTCAAGAAAAATACATTATAGAGATGCAAAAAGCTAAAAAAAGGCCCCAAAAGCATTGTTAAAGACCTACTGTTCAGGAATTCATAGGAAGATAGCCTGTGTATGAATCCAGCTAGAACAGCGTCATGCTTTAGTGTTGCCTATGGGTCTGGACATTCGCAATCACTGACGGACAATCATTCAAACATTTATGAAGACATTTTACAGGAGAATATCAGGATAGCGGTTCATGACTTCCTGCTTTAGTGAGGATGGGCGACGCAACAAGACAATGAATCAAAGTAGATTAACTCAAGAAAAAATTTGTTTTTCGTGAGTTCTGACCTGAAGACAGTTCAGATGCTGTCTCATAACCTAAACAAACATGTACTAAAACAACCCAATAATATTGAAAAACTCAAACCACCTGCCATCAAAAACTCGAACAAACGTGTTATCAGAACAACCCGGGAATATGGATGAACTTTAACAAATGTGCTACCAAAACAATCCGGGAATATGGATAAACTCAAACAAACATGTTATCAAAACAACCCAGGAATATGGATAAACTCAAACAAAGGTGTTATCAAAACAACCTGGGAATATGGATAAACTCAAAAAAATGTGTTATCAAAACAACCCGGGAATATGGATAAACTCAAACAAACGTGCTACCAAAACAATCCGGAATATAGATAAACTCAAACAAACATGTTATCAAAACAACCCAGGAATATGGATAAACTCAAACAAACGTGTTATCAAAACAACCTGGGAATATGGATGAACTCAAACAAACGTGCCATCAAAACAACCCGGGAATATGGATGAACTTCAAACAAACGTGCCATCAAAACAACCCGGGAATGTGGATAAACTAAAACAAACGTGTTATCAAAACAACCCGGAAATATGGATGAACTCAAACAAACGTGCCATCAAAACAACCCGGGAATATGGATAAACTCACACAAATGTGCTATCAAAACAACCCAGGAATATGGATAAACTCAAACAAATGTGCTATCAAAACAACCCGGGAATATGGATAAACTGAAACAAACATGCTATCAAAAACAACACGGAAATATGGATGAACTCAAACAAACATGCTATCAAAACAACCCAGGAATATGGATAAACTCAAACAAACGTGCTATCAAAACAACCCGGGAATATGGATAAACTGAAAACAAACATGCTATCAAAACAACACGGGAATATGGATGAAACTCAAACAAACATGCTATCAAAACAACCCAGGAATATGGATAAACTAAAACAAACGTGTTATCAAAACAACCCGGGAATATGGATGAACTCAAACAAACGTGCCATCAAAACAACCCGGGAATATGGATAAACTGAAACAAACGTGTTATCAAAACAACCCGGGAATATGGATGAACTCAAACAAACGTGCCATCAAAACAACCCGGGAATATGGATAAACTCAAACAAACGTGTTATCAAAACAACCCAGAATATGAATGAACTCACACAAATGTGCTATCAAAACAACCCAGGAATATGGATAAACTCAAACAAATGTGCTATCAAAACAACCCAGGAATATGGATAAACTCAAACAAACGTGTTATCAAAACAACCCAGGAATATGAATGAACTCAAACAAACGTGTTATCAAAACAACCCGGGAATATGGATGAACTCAAACAAACGTGCTATCAAAACAACCCAGGAATATGGATTAACTCAAACAAACGTGCTATCAAAACAACCCGGAATATGGATGAACTCAAACAAACGTGCTATCAAAACAACCCAGGAATATGGATTAACTCAGAACAAACGTGCTATTAAAACAACCCGGGAATATGGATGAACTCAAACAAACGTGCTATCAAAACAACCCAGGAATATGGATTAACTCAAACAAACGTGCTATCGAAACAACCCGGGAATATGGATAAACTCAAACAAACGTGTTATCAAAACAACCCGGAATATGAATGAACTCAAACAAACGTGTTATCAAAACAACACAGGAATATGGATAAACTAAAACAAACATGCTATCAAAACAACCCGAATATGGATAAACTCAAACAAACGTGTTATCAAAACAACCCCGGAATATGAATGAACTCAAACAAACGTGTTATCAAAACAACACAGGAATATGGATAAACTTAAAACAAACATGCTATCAAAACAACCCCGGAATATGGATAAACAAAAACAAACGTGTTATCAAAACAACCCGAGAATATGAATGAACTCACACAAATGTGCTATCAAAACAACCCAGGAATATGGATAAACTCAAACAAATGTGCTATCAAAACAACCCAGCAATATGGATAAACTCAAACAAACGTGTTATCAAAACAACCCAGGAATATGAATGAACTCAAACAAACGTGTTATCAAAACAACCCGGGAATATGGATGAACTCAAACAAACGTGCTATCAAAACAACCCAGGAATATGGATTAACTCAAACGTGCTATCAAAACAACCCGGGAATATGGATGAACTAGAACAAACGTGCTATGCAAAACAACCCGGGAATATGGATAAACTCAAACAAACGTGTTATCAATACAACCCGGGAATATGAATGAACTCAGAACAAACGTGTGTATCAAAACAACCTGGGAATATGGATGAACTCAAACAAACGTGCTATCAAAACAACCCGGAATATGGATGAACTGAAACAAACCTGTTATCAAAACAACCTGGGAATATGGGTGGACTCAAACAAACGTGCTATCAAAACAACCCCGGAATATGGATAAACTCAAACAAACGTGTTATCAAAACAACCCGGAATATGAATGAACTCAAACAAACGTGTTATCAAAACAACACAGGAATATGGATAAACTGAAAACAAACATGCTATCAAAACAACCCCGGAATATGAATGAACTCAAACAAACGTGTTATCAAAACAACCCCGGAATATGAATGAACTCAAACAAACGTGTTATCAAAACAACACGGGAATATGGATAAACTCAAACAAACGTGTTATCAAAACAACCCGGAATATGAATGAACTCAAACAAACGTGTTATCAAAACAACACAGGAATATGGATAAACTAAAACAAACATGCTATCAAAACAACCCCGAATATGAATGAACTCAAACAAACGTGTTATCAAAACAACCCCGGAATATGAATGAACTCAAACAAACGTGTTATCAAAACAACACAGGAATATGGATAAACTCAAACAAACATGCTATCAAAACAACACAGGAATATGGATAAACTCAAACAAACGTGTTATCAAACAACCCGGAATATGAATGAACTCAAACAGACGTGTTATCAAAACAACACAGGAATATGGATGAACTCAAACAGAAGTGTTGTCAAAACAACCCGGGAATATGGATAAACTCAAACAAACGTGTTATCAAAACAACCCCGAATATGAATAAACTCGAACAAACATGTTATCAAAACAACACAGGAATATGGATAAACTCGGAACAAACGTGTTGTCAAAACAACCCAGGGAATATAGATGAACTGAGAACAGAGCGTGTTATCAAAACAACCCGGGAATATGGATAAACTAAACAAACAGTGTTATGAAAACAACACAGGAATATAGATAAACTCAAACAAACGTGCTATCAAAACAACACAGAATATGGATAAACTCAACAACGTGTTGTCAAACAACCCGGGAATATGGATAGCATTCAGAACAAACGTGTTATCAAGGAACAACCCGGAATATGATGAACTCAAACAAACGTGTTGTCAAAACAACACAGGAATATGGATGAACTCAAAGCAAACGTGTTGTCAAAACAACCCGGAATATGGATGAACTCAAACAAACGTGTTGTCAAAACAACACAAATATGAATGAACTGGAACAACGTGTTGTGCAAACAACACAGGAATATGGATGAAATTCAAACAAACGTGTCAGAACAACCCCAATATAGATGAATCAACACAACGTGTTGTCAAAACAATCACAGGAATATGAATGAACTCAAACCAACGTGCTATCAAAACAACACAGGAATATGGATGAACTCAAACAAACGTGTTGTCAAAACAACCCGGGAATATGGATAAACTCAAACAAACGTGTTATCAAAACAACCCCGGAATATGAATGAACTCGAACAAACGTGTTGTCAAAACAACACAGGAATATGGATAAACTCAAACAGATTTATGGGAAGGGAAAGTCCAAAATTGGTTAAAATCAGGAAAGAATACTCAGTGGTTCACTCACTTCTTACTCTCCACTGTCAATTATTGATCATTATATTTATTAAAATGCACTAAAAAGTTAAAAATGTTGTGTTAGGATGTTCGTAACACAGATTGTGTTAAGTAGAAATAATCAAAAATATAATTTTTTCAAAGGGTAAACATATTCTTGCCACTGTGTGAGTGTGTGTGTTTGTGTGTGTGTGTGTGCGTGTGTGTGTGTTTAATATGTGGGGGAATAGTAATACCAAACACGTTTGACCTTGTGGGGACTTTGCTTTTTCCATTCCCACAAGGATACAGCGCGCGTGCGTGTTTGTGTGTGTGTGTGCATGCACTCAGTATTTTGTACTTTTTCCCCAGTTGCAGTTTATTTTAATGTTGCAATTTAATTTGACATAAAGTACACACACAACATATTGAACTCTGGAAAATGAAAGTAGTAGCAGTTAAATGTAATAGAAATCTGTAATTTATGCTGTTGGAGACATTAGCACAGAGCTCAACACACTCTCGACGCAGAAAAGTGATGGCTAAACACATTTTCTTAAAATAAAGTGTATTTCTTTTGTACTACTAGCTCTCTAAAAACATTTTAAAATAAATAATGTATTTAATTTTTGTTCCGTGCTTCTGTGTCTCACATATAATGCAGAATAAAAACACTGAATCGTACTGTAGACGTTTCTATAAAGGATCTTTCACAACACTAACATATCTGGCCTTCACAAAGAATGGTGTGTTTGTGTGTTTTGAGCTTTCTGTGTGAATCAGGCGTCTGGGCCTAGCCGGCGACGGCTGTCAGACGCTTGTAAAGTAATATCAGGCCCTGCTCAGGGTCCCGGTGCGCTGGCAGAAGCACTCAGGCTCAGGCGGCCCGGCTGATTGCCCTGACACACTCTATCAACGCCAGAGCTGAGCGATGCACACACTCACGGCCTCACACACTCACGGGACGAGGCTCTCCCAACACACAAATCTGCTCACACATTTCCTCTTCCACTTTCTGGATGCATCCTGGAACAAATGTGTACGTTTAAGAAGATTCTTTTTTCCTTTTATGAAACACTGCTTGGTTTGTTTTGTTTTATATTAATTCTGATTTCCAACACTTATGCAAGCATCTGCAAATTCAGAAAACACACGGATAATATTATAGACAGTACACAGAATACAGTGATATTATAGATATGCAGATGTTGAACACAGAGATATTATAGATATGCAGATGTTGAACACAGTGATATTATAGATATGCAGATGTTGAACACAGAGATATTATAGATATGCAGATGTTGAACACAGAGATATTATAGATATGCAGATGTTGAACACAGTGATATTATAGATATGCAGATGTTGAACACAGAGATATTATAGATATGCAGATGTTGAACACAGTGATATTATAGATATACAGATGTTGAACACAGTGATATTATAGATATGCAGATGTTGAACACAGTGATATTATAGATATACAGATGTTTGGACACAGTGATATTATAGATATGCAGATGTTGAACACAGTGATATTATAGATATGCAGATGTTGAACACAGAGATATTATAGATATGCAGATGTTGAACACAGTGATATTATAGATATACAGATGTTGAACACAGTGATATTATAGATATGCAGATGTTGAACACAGTGATATTATAGATATGCAGATGTTTGGACACAGTGATATTATAGATATGCAGATGTTTGGACACAGTGATATTATAGATATGCAGATGTTGAACACAGTGATATTATAGATATGCAGATGTTTGGACACAGTGATATTATAGATATGCAGATGTTGAACACAGTGATATTATAGATATGCAGATGTTGAACACAGAGATATTATAGATATGCAGATGTTTGAACACAGTGATATTATAGATATGCAGATGTTTGGACACAGTGATATTATAGATATGCAGATGTTTGGACACAGTGATATTATAGATATGCAGATGTTGAACACAGTGATATTATAGATATACAGATGTTTGAACACAGTGATATTATAGATATGCAGATGTTGAACACAGTGATATTATAGATATGCAGATGTTGAACACAGTGATATTATAGATATGCAGATGTTTGGACACAGTGATATTATAGATATGCAGATGTTTGGACACAGTGATATTATAGATATGCAGATGTTTGAACACAGTGATATTATAGATATGCAGATGTTGAACACAGTGATATTATAGATATGCAGATGTTTGAACACAGTGATATTATAGATATGCAGATGTTTGAACACAGTGATATTATAGATATGCAGATGTTTGGACACAGTGATATTATAGATATGCAGATGTTGAACACAGTGATATTATAGATATGCAGATGTTGAACACAGTGATATTATAGATATGCAGATGTTGGACACAGTGATATTATAGATATGCAGATGTTTGAACACAGTGATATTATAGATATGCAGATGTTGAACACAGTGATATTAATAGATATAACAGATGTTTGAACTCAGTGATATTATAGATATACAGATGTTGAACACAGTGATATTATAGATATACAGATGTTGAACACAGTGATATTATAGATATGCAGATGTTCGAACACAGTGATATTATAGATATGCAGATGTTGAACACAGTGATATTATAGATATGCAGATGTTGAACACAGTGATATTATAGATATGCAGATGTTGAACACAGTGATATTATAGATATGCAGATGTTGGACACAGTGATATTATAGATATGCAGATGTTGAACACAGTGATATTATAGATATACAGATGTTTGGACTCAGTGATATTATAGATATACAGATGTTGAACACAGAGATATTATAGATATGCAGATGTTGAACACAGTGATATTATAGATATACAGATGTTGAACACAGTGATATTATAGATATGCAGATGTTGAACACAGTGATATTATAGATATACAGATGTTGAACACAGTGATATTATAGATATGCAGATGTTTGGACACAGTGATATTATAGATATGCAGATGTTTGAACACAGTGATATTATAGATATGCAGATGTTGAACACAGTGATATTATAGATATGCAGATGTTTGAACACAGTGATATTATAGATATACAGATGTTGAACACAGTGATATTATAGATATGCAGATGTTGAACACAGTGATATTATAGATATGCAGATGTTTGGACACAGTGATATTATAGATATGCAGATGTTGAACACAGTGATATTATAGATATGCAGATGTTTGAACACAGTGATATTATAGATATGCAGATGTTGAACACAGTGATATTATAGATATGCAGATGTTGAACACAGTGATATTATAGATATGCAGATGTTGAACACAGTGATATTATAGATATGCAGATGTTTGGACACAGTGATATTATAGATATGCAGATGTTTGGACACAGTGATATTATAGATATGCAGATGTTGAACACAGTGATATTATAGATATGCAGATGTTTGGACACAGTGATATTATAGATATGCAGATGTTGAACACAGTGATATTATAGATATGCAGATGTTGAACACAGTGATATTATAGATATGCAGATGTTTGAACACAGTGATATTATAGATATGCAGATGTTTGGACACAGTGATATTATAGATATGCAGATGTTTGGACACAGTGATATTATAGATATGCAGATGTTGAACACAGTGATATTATAGATATACAGATGTTTGAACACAGTGATATTATAGATATGCAGATGTTGAACACAGTGATATTATAGATATGCAGATGTTGAACACAGTGATATTATAGATATGCAGATGTTTGGACACAGTGATATTATAGATATGCAGATGTTTGAACACAGTGATATTATAGATATGCAGATGTTTGAACACAGTGATATTATAGATATGCAGATGTTGAACACAGTGATATTATAGATATGCAGATGTTGAACACAGTGATATTATAGATATGCAGATGTTGGACACAGTGATATTATAGATATGCAGATGTTTGGACACAGTGATATTATAGATATGCAGATGTTTGGACACAGTGATATTATAGATATGCAGATGTTGAACACAGTGATATTATAGATATGCAGATGTTGAACACAGTGATATTATAGATATGCAGATGTTGAACACAGTGATATTATAGATATGCAGATGTTGAACACAGTGATATTATAGATATGCAGATGTTGGACACAGTGATATTATAGATATGCAGATGTTTTGACACAGTGATATTATAGATATGCAGATGTTGAACACAGTGATATTATAGATATACAGATGTTTGGACTCAGTGATATTATAGATATACAGATGTTGAACACAGAGATATTATAGATATGCAGATGTTGAACACAGTGATATTATAGATATACAGATGTTGAACACAGTGATATTATAGATATGCAGATGTTTGGACACAGTGATATTATAGATATGCAGATGTTGAACACAGTGATATTATAGATATGCAGATGTTGAACACAGTGATATTATAGATATGCAGATGTTGAACACAGTGATATTATAGATATGCAGATGTTGGACACAGTGATATTATAGATATGCAGATGTTGAACACAGTGATATTATAGATATACAGATGTTTGGACTCAGTGATATTATAGATATACAGATGTTGAACACAGAGATATTATAGATATGCAGATGTTGAACACAGTGATATTATAGATATACAGATGTTGAACACAGTGATATTATAGATATGCAGATGTTGAACACAGTGATATTATAGATATACAGATGTTGAACACAGTGATATTATAGATATGCAGATGTTTGGACACAGTGATATTATAGATATGCAGATGTTTGGACACAGTGATATTATAGATATGCAGATGTTGAACACAGTGATATTATAGATATACAGATGTTTGGACACAGTGATATTATAGATATGCAGATGTTGAACACAGTGATATTATAGATATGCAGATGTTTGGACACAGTGATATTATAGATATACAGATGTTTGGACACAGTGATATTATAGATATGCAGATGTTGAACACAGTGATATTATAGATATGCAGATGTTTGGACACAGTGATATTATAGATATGCAGATGTTGAACACAGTGATATTATAGATATGCAGATGTTGAACACAGTGATATTATAGATATACAGATGTTGAACACAGTGATATTATAGATATGCAGATGTTGAACACAGTGATATTATAGATATACAGATGTTGAACACAGTGATATTATAGTATATGCAGATGTTTGGACACAGTGATATTATAGATATGCAGATGTTGAACACAGTGATATTATAGATATGCAGATGTTGAACACAGTGATATTATAGATATACAGATGTTTGGACACAGTGATATTATAGATATGCAGATGTTGAACACAGTGATATTATAGATATGCAGATGTTGAACACAGTGATATTATAGATATGCAGATGTTGAACACAGTGATATTATAGATATGCAGATGTTGAACACAGTGATATTATAGATATACAGATGTTTGAACACAGTGATATTATAGATATGCAGATGTTGAACACAGTGATATTATAGATATGCAGATGTTTGGACACAGTGATATTATAGATATACAGATGTTGAACACAGTGATATTATAGATATGCAGATGTTGAACACAGTGATATTATAGATATACAGATGTTGAACACAGTGATATTATAGATATGCAGATGTTGAACACAGTGATATTATAGATATACAGATGTTGAACACAGTGATATTATAGATATGCAGATGTTTGGACACAGTGATATTATAGATATGCAGATGTTGAACACAGTGATATTATAGATATGCAGATGTTGAACACAGTGATATTATAGATATGCAGATGTTTGGACACAGTGATATTATAGATATGCAGATGTTGAACACAGTGATATTATAGATATGCAGATGTTGAACACAGTGATATTATAGATATACAGATGTTGAACACAGTGATATTATAGATATGCAGATGTTGAACACAGTGATATTATAGATATACAGATGTTGAACACAGTGATATTATAGATATGCAGATGTTGAACACAGTGATATTATAGATATACAGATGTTGAACACAGTGATATTATAGATATGCAGATGTTTGAACACAGTGATATTATAGATATGCAGATGTTGAACACAGTGATATTATAGATATACAGATGTTTGGACACAGTGATATTATAGATATGCAGATGTTGAACACAGTGATATTATAGATATGCAGATGTTTGAACACAGTGATATTATAGATATGCAGATGTTGAACACAGTGATATTATAGATATACAGATGTTGAACACAGTGATATTATAGATATGCAGATGTTTGAACACAGTGATATTATAGATATGCAGATGTTGAACACAGTGATATTATAGATATACAGATGTTTGGACACAGTGATATTATAGATATGCAGATGTTGAACACAGTGATATTATAGATATGCAGATGTTGAACACAGTGATATTATAGATATGCAGATGTTGAACACAGTGATATTATAGATATACAGATGTTTGAACACAGTGATATTATAGATATGCAGATGTTGAACACAGTGATATCATAGATATGCAGATGTTGAACACAGTGATATTATAGATATGCAGATGTTGAACACAGTGATATTATAGATATGCAGATGTTGAACACAGTGATATTATAGATATACAGATGTTTGAACACAGTGATATTATAGATATGCAGATGTTGAACACAGTGATATTATAGATATGCAGATGTTGAACACAGTGATATTATAGATATACAGATGTTTGGACTCAGTGATATTATAGATATGCAGATGTTGAACACAGAGATATTATAGATATGCAGATGTTGAACACAGTGATATTATAGATATGCAGATGTTGAACACAGTGATATTATAGATATGCAGATGTTGAACACAGTGATATTATAGATATACAGATGTTTGGACACAGTGATATTATAGATATGCAGATGTTGAACACAGTGATATTATAGATATGCAGATGTTGAACACAGTGATATTATAGATATGCAGATGTTGAACACAGTGATATTATAGATATGCAGATGTTGAACACAGTGATATTATAGATATGCAGATGTTGAACACAGTGATATTATAGATATACAGATGTTGAACACAGTGATATTATAGATATACAGATGTTGAACACAGTGATATTATAGATATACAGATGTTGAACACAGTGATATTATAGATATGCAGATGTTGAACACAGTGATATTATAGATATACAGATGTTGAACACAGTGATATTATAGATATACAGATGTTTGAACACAGTGATATATAGATATGCAGATGTTGAACACAGTGATATTATAGATATACAGATGTTTGACACAGTGATATTATAGATATGCAGATGTTGAACACAGTGATATTATAGATATGCAGATGTTGAACACAGTGATATTATAGATATGCAGATGTTGAACACAGTGATATTATAGATATGCAGATGTTGAACACAGTGATATTATAGATATGCAGATGTTGAACACAGTGATATTATAGATATGCAGATGTTGAACACAGTGATATTATAGATATGCAGATGTTGAACACAGTGATATTATAGATATGCAGATGTTGAACACAGTGATATTATAGATATACAGATGTTGAACACAGTGATATTATAGATATGCAGATGTTGAACACAGTGATATTATAGATATACAGATGTTGAACACAGTGATATTATAGATATACAGATGTTGAACACAGTGATATTATAGATATACAGATGTTGAACACAGTGATATTATAGATATGCAGATGTTGAACACAGTGATATTATAGATATGCAGATGTTTGAACACAGTGATATTATAGATATGCAGATGTTTGGACACAGTGATATTATAGATATGCAGATGTTGAACACAGTGATATTATAGATATGCAGATGTTTGGACACAGTGATATTATAGATATACAGATGTTTGGACACAGTGATATTATAGATATGCAGATGTTGAACACAGTGATATTATAGATATGCAGATGTTTGGACACAGTGATATTATAGATATGCAGATGTTGAACACAGTGATATTATAGATATGCAGATGTTGAACACAGTGATATTATAGATATACAGATGTTGAACACAGTGATATTATAGATATGCAGATGTTGAACACAGTGATATTATAGATATACAGATGTTGAACACAGTGATATTATAGATATGCAGATGTTTGAACACAGTGATATTATAGATATGCAGATGTTGAACACAGTGATATTATAGATATGCAGATGTTGAACACAGTGATATTATAGATATGCAGATGTTTGGACACAGTGATATTATAGATATGCAGATGTTTGAACACAGTGATATTATAGATATGCAGATGTTGAACACAGTGATATTATAGATATGCAGATGTTGAACACAGTGATATTATAGATATGCAGATGTTGAACACAGTGATATTATAGATATACAGATGTTTGGACACAGTGATATTATAGATATGCAGATGTTGAACACAGTGATATTATAGATATGCAGATGTTTGGACACAGTGATATTATAGATATGCAGATGTTGAACACAGTGATATTATAGATATGCAGATGTTGAACACAGTGATATTATAGATATACAGATGTTGAACACAGTGATATTATAGATATGCAGATGTTGAACACAGTGATATTATAGATATACAGATGTTGAACACAGTGATATTATAGATATGCAGATGTTTGGACACAGTGATATTATAGATATGCAGATGTTGAACACAGTGATATTATAGATATGCAGATGTTGAACACAGTGATATTATAGATATGCAGATGTTTGGACACAGTGATATTATAGATATGCAGATGTTTGGACACAGTGATATTATAGATATGCAGATGTTGAACACAGTGATATTATAGATATGCAGATGTTTGAACACAGTGATATTATAGATATGCAGATGTTGAACACAGTGATATTATAGATATGCAGATGTTGAACACAGTGATATTATAGATATACAGATGTTTGAACACAGTGATATTATAGATATGCAGATGTTGAACACAGTGATATTATAGATATACAGATGTTGAACACAGTGATATTATAGATATGCAGATGTTTGGACACAGTGATATTATAGATATGCAGATGTTGAACACAGTGATATTATAGATATGCAGATGTTTGGACACAGTGATATTATAGATATGCAGATGTTGAACACAGTGATATTATAGATATGCAGATGTTTGGACACAGTGATATTATAGATATACAGATGTTGAACACAGTGATATTATAGATATACAGATGTTGAACACAGTGATATTATAGATATGCAGATGTTTGGACACAGTGATATTATAGATATGCAGATGTTGAACACAGTGATATTATAGATATACAGATGTTTGGACACAGTGATATTATAGATATGCAGATGTTGAACACAGTGATATTATAGATATGCAGATGTTGAACACAGTGATATTATAGATATACAGATGTTTGGACACAGTGATATTATAGATATGCAGATGTTTGGACACAGAGATATTATAGATATGCAGATGTTTGGACACAGTGATATTATAGATATACAGATGTTGAACACAGTGATATTATAGATATGCAGATGTTGAACACAGTGATATTATAGATATGCAGATGTTTGGACACAGTGATATTATAGATATGCAGATGTTTGAACACAGTGATATTATAGATATGCAGATGTTGGACACAGTGATATTATAGATATGCAGATGTTGAACACAGTGATATTATAGATATGCAGATGTTGAACACAGTGATATTATAGATATGCAGATGTTGAACACAGTGATATTATAGATATGCAGATGTTTGGACACAGTGATATTATAGATATGCAGATGTTTGGACACAGTGATATTATAGATATGCAGATGTTGGAACACAGTGATATTATAGATATACAGTTGTTTGCACACAACAGTTCTTTTCTGGTTTTATCTCATCCCTTGTGCAACATTAGCTGAGATGATCATGAAACACATCAGCCAAAGGCCCAAGGACGGCTCCTCTGCAGCATATGGCAGCTCTCTACAGGTTCTGTATGGATTTCATATGTGATTAGAGGTATATAAGCATAAACGGCATCATTTTATTCATCACAGAGCAAAAAGGTAGGAATTAGTCCAGAGTCATAAAGAGCAGATAACTCCAGCGAAGCGCCATCTGTTTCCTGCGGTGGAGCGAGCTGATCGTGTGTGTTATACGTGTGTGATATACGTGTGTGTTCCTGAGAAACGCAACGTGTTCGGCGTCTTCTGTCACTCACTCACACGCCTGTACACATGAACACTGACACACAATCACAGGGATGTGGCGAGTGCTTTGGAAACGGCATAATTAAATCTGCGCGTTCTCTCGGGTCTCGTCTCCTCCTCTTCCTCCCGCTTCATGCACTCGCTAATCTTTCCAGTCGCCATATGGGAATTTGAGCTCAGTCCTTTATGGGCACTTCCCCAATTATTGTCACTGCTATGCTTTTTTGTTTTCCTTTTTTTCTTCAATGAAGAATAATCAAATGTTGATAGCACAGTTCAAATGGACCATTAAATATTGAAAAGTGTTGTGTTGGGAAAGTTTTGCGTGATGTGTTTGCGAGGAGCCCGGCAGTCTGCCGCAGCCGAGCCATGTGCTGGAGCTAATTTGATTATAATATAGTCATCTAAGCTATTCAATTAAATATTCTAATTAACCTGAAGTATTCAGCAAATGATGCTAATTACAAATATTCTCTAGAGAGCCAGTGTGATGAAAGCCGGAGCCGAAGAGTGATTCTTCAGTGCAGTGTTTCGTATCATGATGTCCTATATCATAGGTTCAGCTAATATCAGATTGCCATCTGAATTTGCCTAAACCTCATTTGTTTAATTCCATTAGCATTTTGTTTGAAATCATAATAAACACACATCTTGCTCTTTAGTGCACACTGGGGGTGGTTTAGTGCTTGTGTTTACTGAGGGAATGCAAAAAAACAATCTGCTCTCTTTATCTGCGCTTTATCTCTCCTTCTCATCCTATTACCGTAGATTGTGTTTACTTATAATAATAAAAAATAATTGTACATATGCAAGGACTGTTTTATTGAAAAAATGCTATTTCTGCTTTTTTTAAGAACCGGGGAAAAGCAATTCAATCTCAAAATCTTTCATGCATTTTGATATACATGTTTTTTTTTCAACAAACTCTTCAAATAATCATAATTCATTAAAACTTGAATGCATGAGAGACAGTCTCTATGAAGAACATAAATCTTGTACTTGCACAGATCGATTACTTTTATACTCATAGTTTTCCTCACCTGATGTCATGGGTGTAAAGTCTGAACGATATGTTTCAATCAGGTTTTACAGAACATATCTATATTTTATTAAAGGAAAATAGAAAATCAAAATTGTTTTAATTATTGCCTAAACTGTGAATTAAGAAAAATATATTATTATTGGGCTTTCATTAAACAGTGGACTTAAAACCCTATTAAAAATACGTAGTTCCCGTGTTCACTGGCTTGTTGTGTTTGTTTGTATAGACTGCCGGCCTGTGTTTGACCCTGCCTGTACTTTGGATTACCCTGTTTAATAAATACTGCATTTGGATCCTCAACCTTCTTGTCTCAGCGCAGTTTGTGACAGTAAGGGTTTACGCAGACATGTGCTGTTTGACTACTTTAAAAGGGATTTTGAGAATGCCCACGTGAATATATTTACATGATACCACACATATGATATATCAAACTCTGAGCTGAAAATATGAGGGATGTTTTAGGAACAGGTACATGTGCCGATGTATATCCCCTGTGCTTCAGTGAGAAGGACTCATCCACTTGTACTGTGTTTTGATTTGGGGAAATCGAGTTTCAGCGAGAGCCAGTGTGATTATTCATGAGCCATGCAAGTGTTCAAGTGTGTATGTACTTGAGTAATATCTGCATTCCCTCAACAGTGAAGAGAAACGCACACACTATAGTTTATTAAACACAGACAATAGAAAGTCCATAGAACTGTTGGACTAATTATAGTTTAGTACTTTTCATTACATTTTGTTTTAGTTTTTTTCTTGTTGATTCCTTGCACACTGAACACACCGAGGACAGAACACACCGAGGACAGAACACACCGAGGACCGACGCACCGAGGACAGACACACCGAGGACAGAACACACCGAGGACCGAACACACCGAGGACAGAACACACCGAGGACAGAACACACCGAGGACAGAACATACACGAGGACAGAACACACCGAGGACAGAACACACCGAGGACAGAACACACCGAGGACCGAACACACCGAGGACAGAACACACCGAGGACAGAACACACACGAAGAGACCGAACACACCGAGGACAGAACACACCGAGGACAGAACACACCGAGGACAGAACACACCGAGGACAGAACACACCGAGGACCAGAACACACCGAGGACAGAACACACCGAAGGACAAAACACACCGAGGACAGAACACACCGAGGACCGAACACACCGAGGACAGAACACACCGAGGACAGAACACACCGAGGACAGAACACACCGAGGACAGAACACACCGAGGACAGAACACACCGAGGACCGAACACACCGAGGACTGAGGACTGAACACACCGAGGACTGAACACACTGAGCGAGTGATGTTTGGACTGAACACGCTGAGCGAGTGATACTGAGACACACAGGCGAGAAGGATGAGATCTCCAGCGCTGAAGAGGAACAGCACACAGATGACCGTCCAGTGTAAAGAGATGTTCATAATGACAGTTCCCAGTCCATCTAACTAAACGGATCTGAGATCTCTTGAACACTATATTGACATGAACCCTTATTTGTTTCATTGTGACCAACCTTGATGAAACCATATGTATATGCAATTCTACCAGACAGATTTGGGAGATAAATTGAAAAGCATTATACATTTATTGACAGCTCAGCAAGCATAAATTTATGAGTTGGCGTAGGCCCCGTCCTTAGCGAGCAAAGCGAGGTTAGCCGAATCTGCATGTCCCGGCTGAGATGAAGGCGGGGGCGCAGCCGACCCCTGGAGGTAAGGAAGGGACCATCCTGGAGGTGTTGATGGGAAGGATGGAGGGGAAAGTACCATCTTGGTGGTGGTTGGGGAGGATGGAGGTAAATGGCAGCATCAGTATCTGCGAACTCAGACAAGTGTAAGTACCGATCTTTTATACTGTGCCTGTTAACACCTGATTGGATAGGAATGAGGTAATGCATGACGCGCTGATTGAGTCTTCCTGACAGAACTTAAGCTAAAGCTTTCATTGTCAGTAATTCTGGTTCATTGCTGGAACACTATTGCTGTGAAGAATTTAATTTAAATGTACCGTATTAAATTAAACTTGAAGCCATTAGTGGACTTGGCCCTGTATTGTTATTAACAATATAATTGTTTTGACACTATAAATATGCTGGGTTGTTTCCCTTCAAAGTTTGGGTTAAATATGGACTAACTCAACTGTTGGGTTTAAAAATGTAATTAAAAAATGAAAGCCAGTATTTGAGCCAAATGTGTGCAGAAACAACATAGGGCGGGCATCTCCTCCATCTCTGTGGGTCCAGTAAGGGTTAGGGCGGGCATCTCCTCCATCTCTGTGGGTCCAGTAAGGGTTCAGGGCGGGCATCTCTTTCATCTCTGTGGGTACAGAAAGGGTTATGGCAGGCATCTTCTCCATTTCTGTGGGTCCAGCAAGGGTTATGGCAGGCGTCTTCTCCATCTCTGTGGGTACAGAAAGGGTTATGGCAGGCATCTCCTCCATTTCTGTGGGTCCAGTAAGGGTTATGGCAGGCATCTTCTCCATCTCTGTGGGTACAGAAAGGGTTATGGCAGGCATCTTCTCCATTTCTGTGGGTCCAGCAAGGGTTATGGCAGGCATCTCCTCCATCTCTGTGGGTCCAGCAAGGGTTAGGGCAGGCATCTCCATCTCTGTTGGCCAAGTAAAGGTTAGGGCAGGCATCACCTACATCTCTGTGGGTCCAGCAAGGGTTAGGCCAGGCATCTCCATCTCTGTTGGCCAAGTAAAGGTTAGGGCAGGCATCACCTACATCTCTGTGGGTCCAGCAAGGGTTAGGGCAGGCATCTCTGTTGGCCAAGTAAAGGTTAGGGCAGGCATCTCCTCCATCTCTGTGGGTCCAGCAAGGGTTAGGGCAGGCATCTCCATCTCTGTTGGCCAAGTAAAGGTTAGGGCAGGCATCACCTACATCTCTGTGGGTCCAGCAAGGGTTAGGGCAGGCATCTCTGTTGGCCAAGTAAAGGTTAGGGCAGGCATCTCCTCCATCTCTGTGGGTCCAGCAAGGGTTAGGGCAGGCATCTCCATCTCTGTTGGCCAAGTAAAGGTTAGGGCAGGCATCACCTACATCTCTGTGGGTCCAGCAAGGGTTAGGGCAGGCATCTCCATCTCTGTTGGCCAAGTAAAGGTTAGGGCAGGCATCACCTACATCTCTGTGGGTCCAGCAAGGGTTAGGGCAGGCATCTCCATCTCTGTTGGCCAAGTAAAGGTTAGGGCAGGCATCTCCTCCATCTCTGTGGGTCCAGCAAGGGTTAGGGCAGGCATCTCCATCTCTGTTGGCCAAGTAAAGGTTAGGGCAGGCATCTCCTCCATCTCTGTGGGACCAGCAAGGGTTAGGGCAGGATTCTCCTCCATCTCTGTGGGTCCAGCAAGGGTTATTGCAGGCATCTACTCCATTTCTGTGGGTGCAGTAAGGGTTAGGGCAGGCATCTTTTCCATCTCTGTGGCTCCAGTAAGGGATGTGGCAGGCAGGCACCGGGATGCGAGTCCGGCTGGGAAACACTGCTCTGATCAGGCCTTCACACTGACTCCAATGATCTCCAGTAGCTTAGAAATCAGATTATTCACTCTGATTTCACACACACCACAACTCCTCTTAATCATTGGCATGAAAAGTTTGATATGGATCAATAAGCAATCGTTCCTCCATCTGTCAGATATAGACACCCTCCATTAATCTATTGGTTATGTTTATTTCAGGGAATTAAGACACACTATTTTCCTTTTGAGAAGAATTTTACAATTTTCATTTTACAATCACTTTCACACATTTCAGACACGCTTTCAAACTAGTATTTAGAGATCATATGTGAGCAGGACCTTTTTTAGATATACAGACAGTGTAAATTCAGAGACTGGATGTATGGATCTATGTGTTTTATTGCAGAATATATATATGTCACATTTCTAGCTCATTTATGCTGCCTTCATGCTATTATGAATGTCCTACTTCCCCCTTCTGAGTGCTTTCAGGAATCATGGAGGACACTAGGTTTATTCTGGCCTATTTATTAGCAACATATTATTAAAGGCAAAATTATATTTATAGTCCCATTCATTGACAGCCATAGATAGTGGTTAGGACTGGAAAAGGCATTCATGTCCAATTTGTAACTAGGAAATTTTTATTTACGATAGTTCCGACAGCACGTTATGGCAGCATTCATTCCAAAGCAATATTCCAACAAATATGTCTCATCCGATCAGGTGCCTTTCCCTTACACTGATGTAACTGCTGATTAACTAATATACTTGCACAATAATTAACTCCCGAAACCGCAGTACATGGTTGCACATCTGTCCAGTGGACTGCATGGGTTACGTTCAGTATTTTCTCAATCTTGAGAAGCTGCTGTCACAAACTATTGATGACTCACAGTGTTTCCGTTTGTCGGATTCATCGCAAGCTCTCATACATCACACTCTGGAGTTCCTAAATGCATTTTACACACACGTGCACCATTAAACACTTTTTTGGCATGCTAAAATACAGTGTGTGTATATATATATATATATATATATATATATATATATATATATATATATATATATATATATATATATATCTTAGCGCTGCATTCGACACTATAGATCATAAAATACTCTTGGATCGACTACAAAACTACACTGGTGTTCAGGGACAGGCACTAAGCTAGTTTAGATCAGTACTTATCGGAGTGTTATCATTTTGTCTGTTTAAATGGGGTAAAATCTAAGATAACGTCAGTAGACTATGGAGTACCGCAAGGATCAGTGTTAGGCCCTACTATTAGGCCCTACTATAACCTGCTATTCTCAATATATATGCTGCCACTTGGTAATATTATAAGAAAACTGTTATTCTGACGACACTCAATTACATATTTCATCACGACCAGATGAAAACACTAACTCATTTAAATTGAGTGCCTCAAAGATATAAAATGCTGGATGACACGTATTTTCCTGCTATTAAATTCAGATAAAACGGAGGTATTACTTATTGGTCCAAAAAACTACACACAAAACCTCTTACAATACAACTTTAATATAGAAGGTTGTCCTGTTACTTTATCCACTACAGTAAAAGACCTGGGTGTTATACTAGACCGCAACTTGTCTTTTAAAAATCATATTTCATATGTTACAAGAACAGCCTTTTTCCACCTTAGAAACATTGCTAAGCTACGTAACATGCTATCTGTTTCTGATGCAGAAAGTTAGTTCTACCAGAAATACTTAGAGAGATAAGATACTGTACAATGAAGCATTTTAAATAACAGCCCAGCAAGCCATATATGCAATAAGTTCTTTGAGCGTAGGCCCCATCCGTAACTCGCGATCCGAGGGTACCGGATTCTGCATATCCTGCCTGAAGATGAAGGCAGGGGCGCAGCCAACCCCCCTTGGGGTTTTGGAAGGGACCGACCTGGTGGTGGTGGAAGGATGGAGCAAAGACCGTCTTAGTGGAGGTGGGGAGGATGGTGGAAAGTGGAGCGTCAGCATCTGCGAACTCAGACAAGTGTAAGTAAGGGTCTTTTATACATCACGTATTAGATCGCGATTGGATAGATGAGAAGGTAATAATGACGTGACAATTGAGTCTTCCCGGCAGAACTTACGCTACGCTTTCATTTCATGCATTCATGACCTTGAAACTATATTACTGTAATGCTTTATTAGCCAGTATTAGTCCTGCATCCTCAATAAACAAGCTACAGTTAGTGCAAAATGCAGCTGCTAGAGTTCTAACTTGGTCAAGAAAATATGATCATATAACACCGATTTTATCATCTCAACACTGGTTACGTATTAAGTTCCGTATCAATTACAAAGTATTACTACTGACCTATAAAGCCCTAAATGGTTTAGCTCCTGTTTATTTAATGGACCTTCTATTGCCCTACAATCCACTGCATTCTATAAGATCACTAAATTTGAGGCTTCTGGTCATTCCTAGGATATCTAAGTCCACTAAAGGAGGGAGGGCGTTCTCACATTTAGCTCCAAAACTCTGGAATAGCCTTCCCGATATGGTTCGAGGCTCTGACTCGCTGTCCCAGTTTAAAACTAGACTAAAGACTAGGGTTGGGTACCCGAAAATCGGTTCTAACAGGGAACCGGTTCTGACATAAATGGTAGTAACCAGACCGAATAAGAATTACAATTTTGGTGCCTGATTTCGATGCCTGAGTCTGTGGCATGCGGTGGCATGAGGCGCACACACGCAGTCTCTCACTCTCTCCCTCTCTCCCTCTCCGACGTGTGTGCACTATACGGTTTATTGAAGCACTGTCTGATCTGTCTCGCACGCGCGCTTGCTCGCTCGCTCTAGATTCCGGGAGAGTTGAACAAATTTGCGATCATCCAGGAGCCGTTATCAATCTGGGTGGTTTTTATAATAAAGGGGTATTCTTTTTTTGAAAAAGTGTGTGCGGTTTCGTTTTCTTAAGTACCGTTTCAAGAACCGTTTAGGCACCGGAACCGTTTAAAAAATACAGAGTAGGTACTGGTATCGGATAAATCCCAACCAATACCCAATCCTAATAAAGACGCATCTCTTTAGCCAAGCATTCACATAGTGCTTACCTTTTATTCCTCTGTTGAATCAGATCGAATGCATTTAATACTATAAAACTTGAACCGGAACTGTTGCCACTGAACGCATTACCGCGACAGTGGGGCTCGACAGCCTTAGTCAAATGGGTTGGCGCGTATGGTCGGGTTGCGGAGAGTTTGTGATTTTTAACATCTACTCCCATGTAATGGAAATCATTATGAACATCAGCTATGGTAATTATTTCCCATCTGCCTTACTGCTGTTATCTCGGGACGCTTGTCCCGAGAGAAATGCCGTTCGTCAGCTCCAGTTTGTTTCCAGCCTCAGCACGGAGACTTCAGATGCCCCAATGCCTGTGATGAGAAGACTAAATGCCTGTGAAGAGATACTCGACACCTGTGAAAAGACGACCCAACGCTGGCGATTTGTTATGCCCTTAATATTACATGATTAACTAAATGTATTTTTCCATGTTCTTTTCTGTAATGCACTTTCTGTAAAGCTGCTTTGAAACAATATGTATTGTGAAAAGCGCTATACAAATAAACTTGAATTGAATTGTATTGAATATATGCTGTTATGAACGTTCGTTGGAAACTGTGGTTTCAGAAAACGCCAAATCCCTGAACTATGTTGTTAATGATGGATTGTTACCATTTAATGATGCTTTCTGGAATTGTTGGAACTATCTGATTTCTAATACAAATCATTAAACTTAAGAAACAATGATGTTCAATCCAATCAGTTCAAAGAGTATCCACCTGTTTCCGGGGGCGCTACTGTAAAAAATAAAGTGGGTGCAACTTCCGGTCAGGCAGCGGCAGTAGCATACCAATGGTATTTTGTGTGATTTAGTGAAGAGGCTAGGTGTTTTTCGGAAAATGTTTTACTATTTAAAGGGCACCTATTATGCCCCTTTTTACAAGATGTAAATATTGGTCTCGGGTGTCCCCAGAATGTATTTGTGAAGTTTCAGCACAGTTTTGCCGCAGCGGTAAAAGTTGAGGTGTATTTGCTGCCTGAATGACGTGTCTGACATTGGTTCAACGTTAATTCGATGAGCAAAACAATGTCAGATCAACGTTGTTTCGATGTCATGAGAGATGTCGTTTCCACGTTGATTCAATGTCAGTTTGCTATCTGGGATAATATTATTGAACATAAATGTGAAACGTAGCCTGTTTATTTTATGTTTTTTGTTTTTTTACTTATATTTAAGCATCACGCCGCTCTGCTTTGCTCACATTTGAGATTATTTGTACGCCGCTCTGCTTTGCTCACATGTGTTGCTAAATTTAATTCATATTAATTTATAGTCCCTGATTATATGTTGCATGTTCTCTTGTTGTTGTTTTTTTTTTTTTTTTTTTCTAAAGACAAACCATATTTTTACCAAAAAATGGATGGATTTATAGCGTTTGGAAAAAAACATTTACTTTTAATGTATCATTAACACTATTGTTGTTTGATTTAATAATCATTGTTCAACATGTTCAGACTGAACCAATAAAACATTTCAACATGATAATTTGAATATTCACAAAATGTGTGGGTCTAGGTAAAATGTAGTTTCCCTGAAAACTATTGAAATGGATTTATAGTGTTTTGGAAAAGAACTTCTCATATATTTATTAATTTATTTATTTACTTTTACAGAACTGCTTTTGAAATTACAATTGGTATTATTATAGATATAAAGGAGTCATTCTGTTGGATACTATTTTGTTCCTTCCTTAGTGTAAAATGGAAATATATAGGCCTATATTTTTTTTATAAACACAAGCAAAAAAACGAAATGGTGTAACAGTTTTAGAACTAGACAAATCTTTCTGAATAAATACCTAAATATAAAATTTAACTACAGTCAAGGGCGTAACTTTGGTTTGAAAGAGTGGGGGGACACACAATGGCGGAAAATGTTTTCGATTTTGAATCCCATTTTCTGGAAGTATACATTTAGGGACTATGGTGATACAAAAAACAGGAAATAATTTGATTATAATGATAAATTCTGACAAAAAGAATAGTAGGCTATATGTATAAGAAAAATGTCTTTATTGTTTATAGGGGCCGAATCGCCAAGACGTTAGCATATTTTTATTAAGTCTAAATGTTAGCCATTAATGTTTTGTGTGTAAATAAAAATGTAAATAATGTGAGCTTCAATTTCCACTGTAATGTAGAAACAAAGACAGTATATTTAAAGGGATAGTTTACCCCAAAATGAAAACTCTGTCACTAATGACTTACCCTCTTGTTGTTCCAACCCCGTTCAGACTTTCATTCATCTTCAGAACACGAATTAAGATATTTTGGATGAAATCTGAGAGCTGGATCACTCCTGCATACTAGTCCATAGGCTTCTTGAGGAATTGAAACTTGCTGGCCTCGAAAAGTTATTGAAGACATCGTTAAAATAATCCAAGTGACTACAGTGGCTCAATCTTAAGTTTATCAAACGACAAGAATACTTTTTGTGTGCAAGAAATAAATTTAAAAAATAACGACTTTATTCAACTATTCATTTCCTTCTCTGTGGGCCGTGAGATTTCAGGTAGAGCCACTGTAGTCGCTTGGACTATTTTAATCTTAATTTGTGTCCCGAAGATGAACGAAAGTCTTAACATGAGGGTGAGTACTGACAGAGTTTACATTTTTGGGTGAACTAACCCTTTAAAATAATTGTTTAATAGCTTCTGTTTATGAATGAAGGCCAGTATCACTGATATTATCTACTGATTTCTCAATAAAAATGATCCACAAATTTTAAACATTTATTAGGCTTCAAAAATATAACAACTTATAATTTAAGTTAACTTAAAACAAACCTTACATAACAGCTTCTTCAAGCATAATTTAGTCAAGAGCTGTTAGTTATATTTTCTGTTCCCTTTGTTCTTTGGTTAACTTTACCTAGAGAGAGAGAATTAATGGATGCTGTCACTTGTTATGCTGACAGGATCTCATGCATCTCATTTTCTCACAACTCTTTACTTTCGTTTAAGATTTTATTTAACTAATTGAAGACTGTTCTTGTGGGGATACTTGACAAAACGGACATTTTGCCATACATGTGTGTTTTTGTTTGTTCAAGCGGAAAAATAGAACTCGATACCGCGCGCGTCATTTGTGTGTGTATCAGGACAGGAAGACATGGCAGCGCGCTGCGTTCTTTTTGTCTTCTCGCGCATAAATGGTTTAAAAGCATTTGCATAAATAAGAGCAGGATCATATGACGCTAGCTTAGAGTCACCTGTTGTTGTTTGTGGTGCTTCATCGCTGACTGTGCCGCATTCGCAACCGCTGATGAGCAGAAACGAGCCTGTGTGGATGCGCGCGACCACGTCCAGGAACGTCGCGTGCACACTATAAAAATAGCTCACTGAAAGATTTAATGAGCAGGTATCGCGGTTGCCGCACAATCGGCGATGAAACGACAGAAACAACAGGTGACTTAATTTTAGTTAAAAATTATAAAATTGATTTGAAAGTGGGGGGACACAAACAGGATTTTGAAAAGTGGGGGGACATGTCCCCCCTGTCCCCATAGGAAATTACGCCCATGACTACAGTTATCCATGTTTAATCGGGCTTCGAACCCATGTCATTATCATTCTAACCGTAAGTTCTACCTCTCGGCCATGTGTTCACTTACGGAGAAATGCCCAAACATATGTTTCTACAGAGAGTATTCGTTTAAATGAGCAGGAAAACGTTTTTGAAACCTATTGTGAGTGTAAAGGCCATTGCATATCGAGTCCGAAATTCGCATCCGAAATTTTCGCACGTTAAAAAAAAGAAATCAACCTCACGTTATGTCAATCATGCTTGCACACCGCCTCCGAAACTTTCATCCGTCATAAAATTAATCGGATCGGGTTTGATTTTCTGCGTTTTTCGCATCCAGAGCCAGCATTTTGAGAGGTCTTTTGACAATTCAGGGCCGGGGGGAGCTCGTCCTCAAATCATTGCACATTTGCGCCGTGCTTTCAGTTTCGGTTTTCAGTTCGATCAAGTGTTTATGTTCTCTTCTCTATATTGGATTATGAAATTAATAAACCTCCCCTTTTCAATCGGATTGAAATTTAGGATCGAATAAGATGTGATTGAGCAGCCAATTGTTGTTTTGTCTGCCCAGCGACTTCATTGGCCGGCGCGTGCGCGGTGTGTGTGTGTGTGTGTGTGTGTGTGTGTGTGTGTGTGTCCATACCTTAGACATACTGCCAGATCTCCGTTCAGAATCCGATTGGTTCACGGAAATTGGTGGTCTTGTTTTTAACATGTGGCTCCAGAATCGCTAGCAAAGCATCAAACTGTCCCACTGACATACTGAATTAAATTTTGAATCACTAGGGATAAATTCGCAACTCCTTGATAAGGAGGTGAAACTCTCCTTCCTCTCTGCGCAATTTCAGGATTGGATGGACGTAATATTTTCTCTTTCTTCTCTTTTCAATAAGAGAGAGGGCAACAAAATCATCCTCACTGCTTGACGAAGTCCATTTGGTATTTTTGCGTTTTTTCCGCAAAGGTTTAAGTAAATACGCATCGGACTCGGTGTGCAAGGTTTCTATGCGTGACGAATTTTAGGCTGACGAACACGAAAAAACGCATCCGAAATTTTCGTACTCAGTGTGCAATGGCCTTAAGCAGGGATGCTGCACACTTTTTAAAGTAAAATTTAAGGCTTTTTAAGACCTTTTTAAGACCTGAAGAAATCAAAATTAATACCATACATTAGGGGTGTGCGATATTGACAAAAAAAGGTCTTGCTGATAAACACAAAACAAAACACAATCAGTAAAATATCAACTAATTATTATCAACAATAATTAGTTGATATTTTACTGATTGTGTTTTTGTGCTGGTGCCATGGCTGGTTTAGGCCTGTTGTTGACAGCAGACTCGCGGAGATATTTTTATTTTTCATATTCTATGCAGTGGTCAGTTCACAGCAGTGAATTCGTACTAGAAAATAAATTATTAATTAATGTGCAATATTTGCCACCTTAAAATGATTTCCAGGGGCATTTTCACCTATTTATGGAGATTTTTTTTCTAAACTTATTTAGAGTTATGCATCATGTGCATTACGTATATACAGTAATTATACTTATTTATACAAAGATATTTAATTACACAATAATTATACAGTACCACTGTTAGCAGTCAAATTAAATCATTCTGCAGTGCAGAGGTGACGCAGAAGCAGCATTAGAAGTGGCATTAATATATACACTCCATTTACAATTGCATAAATCAAGCTATACGTTTTTTTTTTAAAATCAATATTCAGTATTTAAATGTGAAATGATTTCTAATTTTTTACTTTTAATTTGAAAACTAAAACCAACAGTAGGCGGCGGCAAATCGCTGTCTTAATAAGCGAGTTGAGGGAGTCGTTCATTCAACCGATTTGTTCAAACGGGAAAGAAGCAAGTGATTGAATTGTTAAAATGACTCGTTCAAAACGCGGATTTCATTCAAGAAATCATTGCTGTCTGTTGAGACTCTGCTACGGTTTCATTTTGAAAATCTAGTCAGTGAAATAACGGGAAAACAAACAATATCGATAATGTTATGTCTAAAAACTAACTCACAATGTAAATTTATTTTTAATTTAACTATTGTATAACATAAATATCACACTTGTGCACGGGAAAACGGCACTCTTACTGATGTGATATTCTAATATAACATCATGATATAAATATAAGGCAAAAAGTAATTTGGGGACATAACTATAACCATAATAAATGCATGTCTATGCCTATAACTGCACACATCACGCAGTGAAAAAAAAACGAGAGACAAATGCGATGTCAGCTCACAGTGGCTCGTCCATCGTTAAAACAATAGAATATCATAATAGACAATACACATCGCACACCTCTACGCACATAAAGAATTAACTTACGACTTAACTGACATTAGCCAACTTTCTTCTCTCCGCCTCTCCTCTCTCGTGTGCAGGAGACGGACGTCATTCTACCGCGAATGTGACGCGAATTGTCACGTGAACAAGCAAATCCACAAAGATAGATAAAAATTAATACGTACGCAAATTAGATGGTTTTAATTTGGAAAACATTAAGATATGACTAAGTCGAAATGTCATCTAAAATTTAAGACATTTCATACCTAAAAATAAGACTTTATAAGACTATTAATGGCCTTAAATTTTAAATATCTAATTTAAGACTTTTTAAGGACCTGTGGGAACCCTGTTAATTTTACAATACATGAAAAAACTTTTTTTTACAGTTTTAAAAGATTATTTTATTTTAGCTGTTATGAGAAAAATAAATTCAAGTGAGCACCGCCGCGTTTGTTCGAACACTATATAATTAATGCCAGAATTAAACCTGATTTTAGAATAGGGCTACGCATATTACTAATATTTTCATTGCATTTGTAATTGATAAAAAGTATAAATATTAATGATTAATCAATAGTAGAATGAATGAATAAGTGTCACGTCTCGCTTGTTTACTTCGAACCGGAAGGCGCGCACACATTCGACACACAAGGCCTCATGGGACGTAGGAAACTTGTGGATACCATCATGGCTAAAAGAAAATGAAAAGAATGAAAAGATGTTACTTGAGTCATAGTTTTAGCTGCAAGTTAATCTTAAACCTCTTAAAGATCTGGATCCAGATAAAGAGGTCAAACAATTATACAAAGAAGCTTATAACAGATCTTTAGAACAATGTAGGGCAGTATTATATCAGATTATCATATAATCTGTGTTATAGATTTAACTTAAAATAAGGTATTAACGATACATTACATGCTGGGTGCACATTAATATTTCATTAGTCTGGGATCAGACCGTACCGGAAAAACTGAACTACTACATTGTCTCGTTTCCAGAAAGGAGTGAAAATTAAGAAGTTAATACGCGCCTGAATGCACCACAATGACATATATGTACATTGATTTATGAGCTGAGAACCAGATCATGGTGAGTGCATGGATAATTATGACTTGTTCAAGTATAATTAATCTAGCCTGTGTCATTATGGGAACTTGAGTCGCCACAAATCATTATATTCCTCTAATTCATTCGCTCTCTCACCGACACCCTGCTCTCTTTACTGAGACACGCAGATGTACAGGAGAGTCTGGGGAGAAATGCGTTCCAATGAAGCCTCAAATTAATTCACATTTTATTCACATATTTTATTATTAGGACCCTCTTGGAGGTTATTATTATTATTTAATTGTGTACTATTTGATTAGGCTATATATGCATGCAACATTTACTGATCTCTCACAGAACTCTGATTGACTCTCTGATAGACTCTATTCTATTCTACTCTATTCTATTCGTTCAGGTTTTCTTGAGGCAAACAATTTATTAGAGAAAATAAATTGAAGGGTTTTTTTTTTGTCACTAATAACTAAATGTTATTAACTCAATGGATTTGCCCAAATAATGAGTTGATCTACGTGTTTCGCTGCTGATCGTGGCATTATGACAGCATTACTCTTACAGACATTCACGCTGGTGTTGAAGTCTGTTCCCAGCGTTTCCTTCTCGGAGTGTGTCCACAACTCTATACATGTCAATCAGCCTGTAATGGATCCAGATGACCGAGTGGCCGTGGTTTGTGAAAGAGGGCTTTTATGTTTTTACATGTGCAAGTATTGGAGATTGGATCAGGTTCAAATTAATTAAAGCTCCATAACTGTAAGTGCTTGCTAATGACCACAGCTTTACCAGCCCAATATTTAATATTTTGTCATTAAGTGACCTAATATGATCCCAATACAGTCACCATTAAGCTGCATTGATCAACCTCTTCCGAACTTGGAGAATGGACGAGTGAGTTTTGGAAGATGTTTTCCGTCATAGATTGAGACTGTCAGTGAGGGAAACACGATCTGTGAAACAGCTGACCCTAACAGAGCAAACTCCCTACACCGATGCTAAACGCTCAATCCTCTTAACAGCGTGTCTTCATTTCTTCAGTTAGATCACTGTTTCTGTCTTAAATTAATACATTGTTTAAATTATAACATTGTTAGCTAACTCTGTGATGTACATTTCTATTGCAATGTAGACATGTATTTTCTGTAAAGCTGCTTTGAAACGGTGTGTGTTGGGAAAAGCGCTGTACAATAAACGTGAACTGAACCGGTTTGCTGCTTCAGTCTTGATGTGACTGCTGTGAATTCGCAAAATTTTATTAGGAACAAGAACAGCATGACTAAAAGCAAAGACAGCAGCAGACAGCAACAATTCATTGGTATTTTTACTATTTACTAATTAATTAACTACTTTGGTAATATTCTGACGTCATGCTTGCAAATAGTCTGTCACTCTTGGTATTTGACCAATGATTTTGAAACTGTCCATAATGCTTTATCGAAAGGTGCTCTTTAGTTCCTAAGTTAAGTTCATGAATGCGTGAATCATAAACCATCTCTGTGTATTCTTCTGCTTCCAGTATTCGCTGGTCGGATGTTGTCTGTGTTTGCTGTGATGCACACTGTAAGCCTGCCTGCCTTTGTGTCTTTTTAAATCACGTGTATATTTGTATGCCAGTCTTCTTTATCCTCATCCTGTGACACACTGTTGTGTACAAAAGTCATGGTCATATTAGCTAATATGACCATACTGACATTGAATCAACGTGGAAACATGACATTCGAAACAACGTTGATCTGACATTGTTTTGCTCATTCGAATTAACGTTGCAAACCAACGTCAGAACGCGTGCATTCTTTCAAAACTAACGGAAAATCAACTTTAATTCAATCGATAGTGAGATAGTGAGATAGAGATAGTGTGCCAGAAGGAAAAATCAATTTTAGATTTCGAAACATCCTTTTTGCAAATATAATAATCATCTACTGAGATTTTTGTATGAATAAGGAGTCTTACAATAGACATACAGCCAGTTACGCCGGAATTAAAAACATAACAATTATACATGATATAATCAAATATACATGATATAATCACATGAATCACTCAAGTAACACATAACTTGAACATAGAAATACGTTGTTTTTAATTGATATGGTTTACTGACTGGATTAATTCATTTGATTTTATATATGTTTGTGTCACATCACTTAATTATAAGATTGCATTAGCCTGCTAGCTAACAGGTTTGCACATTAGCATGCTACGCCTCAAAAGCTCCTTGAATAAAGGAGCAAAAATAACCTCAAATTACAAAGAAAGTTGTTTGCTTGGTTCATTTGCCAGTGTACGGCTCACACAGAGGTCTGATCTCACGTCACAAATCTGGGATTATATCAAGACATGCTAGAAACGTTTCAGTTTTAACTCGTCAGACAAGTTGTTGACTACAATATTGGACAATTCCATCCATATATAAAAGTACGGTAATGCAGCATTTACTGTAGGCGGGTGCGGAGTTTATGTAAACGTCAGTGGCATTTTAGACAATGTAGATTGTAAACCAATTTCTCAAATATCAGGAAAGAAAGAAGAGCAGAATAACTTAATTATTTAATCTGACAGGCAGAACTCTGTTTTGTACATTTTCTCCATATGGTCCCGTGTGTATTTCTGTCTTTGATGGCGAACCAGTGTTGCTCTAGTTTCTGTGTTCTTTATTGAACAGGAACCATCAGCTTTGAGGTGAAGGAGCTGACTACCTCATCACGTTCATGACAGCACTGCAGAAATCAGGCATGGCAGTTTAATATGAGCTCAAATACTGCAATCTTAAATGTCTTTGAGCCAGTTACCATTTCATACAGTCCACAAATTCAGCATGACACCTGGTTAAAGCAGCTGTGTCCCCGCTGATGGATGTGTGCGCCTCACACAGCGCCGACCCTTCATACAACACGCCTGCAGAAACACAGATCTTTACTGTGTGGCTATGGAAGAATATATTTCATTTAAGTGCACTTTTTAATGTTTAAGGCTCCAGCTTCCCTGAAACCCTACATAGGACAAGAGATGTAAAAAATGGACGGATGGCTATTTAATGTTTATACGTATACTGTAAAAAATAATCGTGATTTCAACGGTAAAAGACTAAAAATGCTACAGTGCAAAACTGCCAATCAGTTATGTACATTGGGATTTTATGTTACATTTACTGTTGTTAAATGAATGTTTATTTGCATTTTTTAAATTTCATGTGTGTTACCATGATGGTGTTTAATGTTCGTGTGAATGACACTGTGGAGCTTCTTTCTATAGAACCTAAAAGAAGGCTGCTTGTGATTGGCTGTGATTGTTCATGTGTCTCTCATCTTTGCTGTGATGATTGTTGATTGTCAGTGTATTACAATGGTATTAAACAGATATCAATTTGTCAAAAGGTTGGTAAAGAAACATTTTATCAGAAAATGAGATACAGTTTATTATTGTAAATTTAAAGTTAAGTCTGTAAAACCATGAATGTTCCTACCGTATTTTTAACAGAATAGTTCTGGCAACCACAGCTGCTGGGTTTTTACCAGAAAAATTACATTTTATTTTTTACAGTGTAATAAATGGTTCTAATATACATATGGTCATTCCAGAATTTTGTTATGGGGTTTTAATGAAATTAGACATCCAAGCAAGAAACCCACACAGGTTCTAAATAACAGAGCTGTACGACTCCTAAAGTGCATGGAGTATATTCATTTATAAAGTTATTTTTGTCATTACAACTCTCCGTGTTCGGTATGGTGATGGATATGACCATCGGCATACCGAACGTAGATGTTTTCCACGTCATTATCAGGCCGGCCCTGACCAATTTGCTGCCCTGGTCAAGATTTTACCTGGTGCCCCATGCATTACATACATTACCCATTTCAACCCATCATTGTGTTGGTGATTATTTAGTCATATATAGATATATGACTTATTTATCATTACATGGTGAAATCATCTTCTCTTCTTTTTGGCACTTTATCTAGCGCAGACTATAATGCTAATTTAAACGTGTTCGACCATCCGTCCCAATGAGGAAACTCTCGAGCTGACGTGAGCTGCCAGAGTGTGTTAAGCGCCCTCAAATGAAAGCAATGTTGTCTACATTGGGCCGACTCTACGCAACAAATGACCAACGGTAAACTGATCGCGCGTGCTCTGTTTCTGACGCACTGCAAGCACTTGCTGAAGATTGATGTGCCGGACCGGAGTCGTTTTTGTGGAGTTGTATTGCTTTATTTTGTAGTTTTTCGAATTAATGGTTTTAAAATAGTATTAGTAAAAATAATAATAATAATAAAAAGTGAAATTCACTCATTTTGGTGCCCCTATTGAGTGGTGGCACCCCTAGCATTCGCCTATGGCACGGGCCCACCCTGGCCGTTGGAAAGCTCTCTCTCTCCTCTTAAATGCTGTCGGATCCAGATATGGTCATTTCCTGTTTATCAGCTACCAATCATGAAAGTAAAACGGGCCATTTTACTCGAAATGCGCAATCTCATTGGCTGATGCCGATTTTATGTGATTCGTTCAGAATCGTTACGTGACACGCTTCAACATTTGCGCGGTAGTTAAAAATGTTGAAAGGTATGCACGTTCATTTAGCCTACTATTTGTTTTTATAATTGATTATTTCTTATACGACAGGTTTAAAGTTTGTTGTCATACCTTGACAGTTTCGAGTGCTGACTCTGCAGTCATCTTCAGAAGCGTAACGGAATGTTTCTGTGCAGGTGTGATACATTTAGTCGTTCCACCTGTGTGATGGATGGTTGATGTGTTGTTTTGGATGTTATGATCCATGACGGACCAAACTTTACAGCCGTATTCCTAACCATGTAAACATTTGTTCAGAATGATTTGTTGATATATTATTCTTGGCCTGATTTATATGACATTTTATGCCTAAAAAGGGCAGAAATCAATTTTTTAAGACTATTGGCAGTATTTTCTGATTTACCAACACATTCTCATCCCATGGCGTCATATACAACGCTTTTGTCAAAGCGTAGACATCCAATGCACATGGCACCCTTTAGCATCAATATAACATGCTTTGGTTATGGGTGAGTTTAGGTCTGGTGTAGGGTTAGGGTTAGACCACTAGGAGGTGCCTTCTGGCCCATATATATCTGAATATCTCCTTTTGTTACCCTGTAAATCCAGCCCATTCTCATCTCATAATGACACTAATGGGCCATGTGTGTTGGATGTCTACGCTTTGTTAAAAGCATTGTATATGATGCCTTGGGATGAGAATGGGCTGGATTTACAGGGTAACAAAAGGAGATATTCATAACATTTCATCTGAAAATGTCTTTTCATTGAATATATCAACAAAATGCAAAAATAATTGTAATATATAATAATCAAGTGGCTTAGTTCCAGAATGAATCTGCCGTTTTGAACGAATCAATTGAATGAATGCTTCTATGACTCGTACATTAGGACAGTGATTTGCCGCCACCTATTGGAGTTTTTAATTTCATAATTACAATTTTTTTTAGCATCTAATTTCCTTTATATTAAAATGATTATATTTAAATCATTAATCTCATAACATTATATATATGGTGTTGTAATTGCAGTATAAATGCATGGTTAGAAAAAAATTGTTAAAACATAGTTAGAAAAAAATGCCCCATGAAATCAATTTTAGGGGTCACATCTTGGCTCTTAAGGGGAGTTAATGTATGCCGGTGGTATTCTTTAAATATCTATATTATTATTATTATTATTATTATTAAAAAATATATATAATTAATGCATCACACTTGTGAATTTATTTTAATCTATTTAGAGTGAATTTATCTCTCGCATAATTGTTATTATAATAATAATAATTCCAAATTTTAATAATCATAAATACAACTTTTAATATATTATATTTATTTATATTACGATCTAAATCTATAATAAAGGTAATAAAAATAATAAAGGAAAAATAAATAAGGTTTTGGCCAATATAAACTAAAAATGTTTTCGTTTGTTATTGGAACTTGACTTGACCCTTTGCAGGACTGAACTTGCTCGAAGTGAACGACTGACTTGACTTGACCTGACTTGACTTGGTTGTGTAATGCAGACGCCACTCTGTAAGCTATATCTCCATCATAAGAATAGCAACGTACAGTGAAACATTTATATTTAGTCATAAGTCATTACCCAGGTGAAAAAGATGTGCTATTAAATGTATAAAAATTAACGTGAAATTTAAATAGTATGTTTATAGTACTATGTTATTGTACCTCTCCTCTGAACTGCCACCTTAAAGTGGTGGAGGGGTTTGAGTACCCGAATGACCCTAGGAGCTGTGTTGTCCGGAGCTATATGCCCCTGGTAGGATCTCCCAAGGCAAACAGGTCCTAAGCGACGGGTCAGACTAAGAGCGGTTCAAAAACACTTATGAGGGAAAATAAAACAAGGAATGTGACGTCGCCTGATATAGAGTAGGAGCTAGGCCCAGGGTTGGGGCTCTTATGCAAGCGCCTGGTGGCCAGGCCTCCCCCCACGGGGTCCGGCAGGCTCAGCCCGAAGGAGCAACGTAGGGCAGCCTTCCCGTGGACTCACCCCCTGCAGGAGGAACCGTAAGGGGCCGGTGCTGAGAGGATCGGGCGGCAGTCGAAGGTTTTGGGTGAGGTTGAGAAGTTCTCGAGATAGTCAGGATCAACTCTACGCATGGCTTGGGCTCTGGAACCACACTCCTTGAGAGAGGATGGACTCTTCACCACTCTGGAGTTGCCCATGGTGAGAGGCGACGGGCTTGTGTGGGTTTCCCTATAGTCCCCCATCTTAGCCGCCATGTGTTGGAGTTTACACCGGTGAACGAGAGGGTCGTTTCCCTGCGCCTACGGGTTGGGGATAAGTCTCTCACTGTCGTGTGTGCCTACGGGCCAAATGGCAGTGCAGAGTACCCGGCCTTCCTGGGGTCTATGGGAGGAGTGCTGGAAAGTGCTCTGACTGGGGACTCTACCGTTCTACTGGGGGACTTCAACACTCACGTGGGCAACGATAGTGACACCTGGAGGGGCGTGATTGGGAGGAAACGGCTCCCGACCTGAACCCGAGTGGTGTTCAGTTATTTGACTTCTGTGCTAGTCACAGTTTGTCCATAACGAACACCATGTTCAAGCACAAGGGTGTCCATCAGTGCACGTGGCACCAGGACACCCTAGGCTGTAGGTCGATGATCGACTTTGTGGTTTTCGGCTTTGGCGGAGCTGTCAACTGATCACCAACTGGTGGTGAGTTGGATCCGATGGCGGGGGAGGAGGCTGGACAGACTCGGCAGACCCAAGCGTACTGTAAAGGTCTGCTGGGAACGTTTGGCCGAATCTCCTCTCAGAGAGATCTTCAACTCCCACCTCCGGCGGAGCCATGACCAGATCCCGAGGGAGGCTGGAGATATTGAATCCGAGTGGACCATGTTCTCCACCTCCATTGTCTAAGCGGCTGCTCGGAGCTGTGGCCATAATGTCTCCAGTGCCTGTCGAGGTGGCAATCTCCGAACCCAGTGGTGGACAGTGGAAGTAAAGGATCCTATCGGGCCTGGTTGGCTTGTGGGACTCCTGAGGCAGCTGACAGGTACCAGTAGACCAAGCGGATAAAAGCGTCTGCTAAATAAATAACTGTAAATGTAAAAACACTGACCTAAACTGAGCTAAATTATAACACTATCACCACTGTAGAGCAGCTTTACAGCTGAAATCAATTTTTCATAATCAATGAATTTTACTACATTAACACTATTATTTTACTGTTTATTAATTTGAAGCTAAAGAAAGAGCTCTACAGTTTGCATGTTCCATTTTATTGAAGGAACATATACAAATATGAATGTTGAAGTTGATGGTTTAAAATAATCAGATTTGTATATGCCATGAAAAAATATGTCATCCAAATGCTGAGCTTTTCCTGTAATATAAAGGAGATGGTTTATATTTCTCAGAAGAAATTCAATTGCAAATGTTATTTATATGAAGGGGCTAGGGAAGACTCTCGTTACAGCGAGTAACAAGCTGTGTGAGTAAACCTCACTCCCCTGGCCTCAAGAGGCGCACTAGTGAATGATGACTGCGGTCTTTAGCGTCCTTGTTAGCGCACCCGTCTCCCATGCCAGAAGCGCCGCTCGAATCCCGCTCCGAGCAGTGCGGAACCAGAGGGGTTACACGTGACATCTGAAAATAAAACAAGGATCAGCCCCTTTGTTTAGAAGACCATAAACCGAATGTGGTCAGGCAGGCGGGTGCAGTGGATGAAAGACAGAGAGGACTCACAGGACTGAAAGACAATGACTGCAGTTATAATTCAAGGTAAGCTCTTCAGCAGACGAAAAAAAATCCTTTTAGGCTTTGCATATAGTTCAAAGCAGGCTGGTCGGTTTACACTGCTATTATTAATACCTCACTGGAGAAGTGAACTCTTACTGTGATTTCACAGAAGCTTCTCAGGTATCACATTAAGTGCTAATATTGAGCCTGTGTATTGGATGTGACATAATTACATGAGGCTTGTACTGAATTAGCACACGTAAAAGGCGCCTTCTTTATTTTAAGATGTGCCGGAAACTATTGCTAGTGAGCTGGCTTGCTCTATTGTCTGAAATTAAACATTGACATATTTAATGTCATTTTCTTAATAAGGCAGCAATTCTTGTTAACGTGGTAAAAAATAGGTGTGTAAAGTGAGAAGTGGTGAGCATTATAACACAGAAAACTAGACCAACACTTTGATTTCATTCTGTAAAACCCAGGGTTTTCACATATCAGAAGAACTGTCAGAAGTAATCGTAACTAATCATTTTAGCATTTTATAATATATAGTAATGTGAACTAATACATCACCAAAGCATCGCCTTTAAAATCTAGATTTGTATACTTATTCACTAGCTTCAAATTGCACTAATCCACACAGGAATAATTTCTGGTCTTGCTGACTTTAATTATGTCAAACCATTTCTATATGAATGCAGTTTTAGTCTAGGACAGAAGTTTAAGAATCTCAGAATCAAGTGATATAATATATTATAATTGATTAAGTGAATATTAAGGATGCCAGAACTTGTAGGTCTGGTTTCACTGACAGGGCTTAGATTAAACTAGCATTAGGCCCTAGTTCAATTAGGACATTTAATTAGCTTTTATAAATGTGCCTTAGAAACAAAACATTACTGGGTGTGTTAACATGTTTTTAGCTAAGCTTTCATTTAAAGCAGCTCAAACATGCAGGTTAGTCTGGCTCTAGACTCCAGCCTGAAACTGAGGGTTAGTGTTTCCAGATTTAAACACACCGGCTAACTCTATACTGGCGTAAGTGTGTTGAACATCAAAGATATTGGATGTTCCAGTTTGTGGCCCCGTGAAATTGACATCAGGTCCCCCTCAACCTCTCGGCACAGCCTCGTTCCTGCAGGAAGATGGGGAAAGGAGGGAACATGAGAGGCCAAATGAGCAGGCAACGGTCACTCACGGACGTAACCTCTGGTCAGCGGCCCTGTTCCCCATGTCAACAACGGATCAAATAAAGATGAATGAGCTTTATAGCAGCACTAGAGGACCAGCTCATTGGGCCCAGTTTCATCCGCTTCGAGTAACCGTTCATACTGAGAGATCAACAGAGCGTTTGGAGAGAAACAGAGGCGTAGAGATAGCAGGCTCACATTATTATTGTAAATAGAAGCACCTTACTCTTTGAGTTTTTACTTACTGACATGTGAAATGTCCATTAAAAAAAAGATCTTTTATGACACACTAAATTCAAGCCAGCGGTTCTGACTGTGTGATTCTGGCCACGTTACACCCTGATGTGGATTAAACAGACAGTTAGTCTGAACCTGCCCAGGTAAGTTTCCCAGAATGAACTTCCAAACACTCTTTTTCAATCACTCTATTTTGCACTACTTTCTTCTTCAAAATGTGTTATATTGGGGTGTCAATCTTAATTGAGGTCCCAGGCTAGATTGGGGTCGGGGGATTGGAAATGCTTAACCGTTCAGCTGTCCTGATGCATATTGAGAGACATTTATTTTTCATATTTTAGCATGATCACAGTACGGCAGTAATCAAAATATAATAATAATAATACATTTTATCTGTAAAAGCACTTTACATTTAAAAAAAAAACCTCAAAGTGCTACAGGTTGGACAATAAGAACAAAATTTAGACATATTTAAAAATCATAAGATCTGCTAAAAAGTAATGTCTTTAGTCCCGTTTTAAAAGTGTCGATGGTCTGTGGTCTATGAGGAAGCGTGTTTGTTTTGATGATTTGCCACTAGAGCTGTTAATAGAAAAAAACTAATTTAATCACACCTACATTTTTCTGTAATTAATCATAATTAATCCCAACAACATAAGGACTGTTTTTGAAATATTTTATTTTTCTGGGCATAAAATGAGTAATTATCTCTATTCAACATTAGAGCATAATTGAAAGCTTTGCCTAACTGCAGACTGTGTGAGTTACAGAATATTAGTATTACACATTTTCATTAAAGTAAAACAATACTCGCATAACCCTATTATAATAAATGGCATATACAGCTGTGCCTTTAATATAGCAGGTGTGTTTGATTGGGGTTGGGGCCAAACTCTGCAGGACGGTGGCCCTCCAGGATCAATTCATCAGCTCGCAGAATCAAAGATATGTGTGTGTCAGATACAAGAGACATCCATGGTGCTACGTCCATAATCTGGAGACATTTGAAAACACATATTTTTTCTCTGGGTTTTGGAAAACACGAAGTGCCGCAAGTTTGCGGGTCTTTCCCACTGCAGCATCTCTGTGTGCGCGTCAGTGTTCGTTTGGACCACGTGAACGCTGTTTTCTGAACTCCATATGAGTGATATCGTACTAAATCACGGAAGTGATCCACCATAAATACAGCAATAGCAATAAAACTGTGTTTGTGTGTTTTCTCTCTCACTTGACTGACAAGCGTGACCGAAGCGGAGTAGATATATATATATCTCGTTTCTGTTCGGCTTCAGAACAAATGGACTCTCCATTCTTTAGGACATTTGCAGCATTTAAAGCAGATTGATGCAAGTCTGGGTCTATGTGCTGATGCTAAAACCAGAGGTTAAAAAGAACAACATAAGTGATGAGAGCAACTCTATCTATTTAGTTCTTTCCTCACAGCCTTTAGCAACAACAGTTTGCAGCATGATTACGCAAACGCTCCGCGGTTTGGACGTGTATATGATATGAACAGAGACGAGCGGGGAAGGGGACTTTAGTTTAGAGCAAGCAATCAAAGAAAACGTGAAATCCCCTTTAGACACACATGGGATTGGGATTGAGTGTGACCTTGTGCTAAGAGATGCTGCTAATAAAGTGATCGTGTCACAAGAAAAGCATGAGAACTTTATTACGTCTGTCCTCTGCATCATCCCAGTGAGCTTCTGTTAACGCTTTACTCGCGTGCAGGAAGAAGATTTAAGAAGTCCTCCAACATTTCAGTGAGGATGAGAAACATTTGGATTATTCTTGGAAACGCTGGTGTGGATGGAGAGCGGTTAGAAATGGAAATGTATCCGGATGAGTGTACACAAGCCCGAGGTGTGCAGTGTTGGGGTCCCACCGGACCAGGGATGCGAAACACTGCTCTTCTTCTTCTTCAATGGCAATACTCAAGAGTACAATTACAAAGGATGGATAAAAATTACTCAGATGTGAGTTTGAAATTCAGGATGGATTGAATACAGACAAATCCCAGAAGTCTTTGGTCATTATCTTAATATGCCAATATGATAGCGCACTGGTTTCTCTTGTAATGGCGTATAACAGTGGCCACTTTACAGAAACATAGTAACTCACATCTTACATTTATCAATCACAGTGATTTGAGTTAGGATCTCATTTAGTATGTTGAAATATTCATATTTTAACTTAAAAATTAAGATAACCAAACCACTCATAGTAAAAGTAAATGTTGGCAAATTCTAATGAGTAAATACTGAGCATCTTGATCTCCTATAAATCAAATTCTTACAAATAGAGCTCTCTGCTGAAAATAATGAAGCGCTCACAACTGGAGCCCATTCGTTTTACTTAAAAAAAAGAGAAAGCTAAATCTGGAAGTCTAGCGAAATATCAATGGCCAAATAAAAGACCTCTGTTCCTGTAAACCACAAGGGAGAGTGAAAAGATTCAGGCTGTTTACTCTTTAAATTATATGATTGATTTCCTTTAAAGTAATTTGATTATTTTAATGTTCATATTTGCTCCACTGGAGTCATTTTTCTCATTTATTTAATTGATTTTCTGGCTTTGGCAGTCACAAGCTCTTTAACCGCTCCATATACAACATCAGCGTCTGTGCTGCGAGCTGGCAAAACACAAACCATTAACACTAATGCCATCTGTACACCCATAGAAATCTAACGTGGATATTTACATGTTTAAAATATTTCCTAAAAATAAAGCTTTAGAAACATGTTTCCATCTCCAGCTTTATTGTAATTCGGTATTGAACGCATGAACACCAAATGGATTCGAGTAAGTTTTCATTATATAAGAAGTGAAGCAGAAAAGAGCACATCAAAGTCTGTCACCATCCTGTACACTTTCCTGCCGGATTCTGCTTTTAGATATCGCTAGTAGATCACGGCTCGCGGGCCGGCGGTACAGGACGGGATAATGGACTTTTCATTGCAGCGTGATTTACTGTATGGTTCCACCTCGGCCCTTTCGGCTTGATAGCTCTAATTAATAACAATTGCTTCCCAAAATGTGCAAATGGAACAATAAACGAAGAACCAACTAATTAACTACTACCATTTCTGCTAATCATCAGTTAACATTCCAGTTTGTCATCATTACCCTCTCACATGAATGCATGGACAGATAGAACAGGTCAGCCCTTTTTTGCCCCCATAAACCCTTCGTAAACATCATTTTTCTTTCTAATAAGAAGACAAGCAAGTAATTACAGACAGAGCTGAAATGAGAAGAGTGCAAATTCAGAGAAACAAATTTTCGAAAGAAACGCTGAAATCATCCCATCGAAAGACACAGTTTGTTTCTCTTGCCCAAAAGACACAGGAAGGTTGAGAAGAAAAGCGCTCCGGCGTCAGGATCATCTGTTTCCGGAGAGTTCTGGCTCATTTATTCCATGACCTCGTGCCAGGAGGAAGACTCTGCTCTTGATCTTCAGGAGTGCCTCATTAAAGGGGGAAGTCCTCTTGCTGCATTTCTGACTGAAGGCACTGATGGACAGACGATGTCACCGGAAGAGGTAATAGACACTTTAAAATAATTTCATGAGTATACATAGAAATATCTTCATTGTTTTAGCACTTTCAAATTTACGAATTTTACTATTCAAATTTTCTAATTTTATGAAAGTGCATTTTGTAACGAGCTTCCATGATTGGGATATCCGAGACAGCTGTAACCAATCAAAGCTTGTTTTGGTGATTTGAAGTGAGCCGGATTCTCTATGCTGGGTGATTTATGGTAGGGCGATCGTCTTATTGACCTTTCCCACTGTGCACAAGTGACTGATTAGCACTGCCAATCCCGCCACCGTAGCAAAGCTAGACGTTTTCAAGACTCAGTCATTCATAGCATCTGTTGTTTTGTATCTCATGCACGGATGTGTGTAATGTGGCACACACAGCTTTATCTTAATCTTTAACAAAACACACACTGTTTTTTTTAATATATAAATTAGGATACAAACATGCTTATAGCTACTAGATCAGGCAATCAGATAAAAAAAATATAGGCAAATATAATAAGATTATATTACATTTATAAAAACATATTGACAAAATGTCAGTAAATAACTTTTGGCAGGTAAATCTCCCTTTGTCTTAAAATCTCAAGAGTACTTGTACATGTTCGGATTTATCTGATGCTGGTTAATGGTCACATAACAACAGAAATGTTCTATGTTGATGGTTATTTTAAAAAGATCTATTTATTTTAGTTGTACATTTATTATTATGTAATTCATTTTAGCTGTTCATCAACTCAGGAACCCCTGGGAAACCCTTATGTAATATAATGTTTAATGAACTTCATGTTGTTGACAACACAGAATGGAATATATTTTCTTTGTATATTTATATCACTGTTTCATAAGTTTTCCTATTGAAAGTTATGCTAGTTCAAAATAAATCTCAATGTAATCAAAAGTATTTATATCATTTTTCCTAAAATGTGTAATCTAGTAGATCATATAATAGTAGATAAAATGTTCTCCATGTAATTTGCAAGTAATCTACCCAGAACTGACTGTGAATTTGGACAATTTCGTTTTTTTACTATTAATAAAATGACACTTTATTTTGAATTAAGAATGACAAAAAGAGCTACATTTATACATGGCTTGTTGTATTATTGCAACGGTGCCACCAGGCTCCACCGTCACTCACACATGCCCAGCGCTCACACTCACCAGAAGTACAATCACCTGCATCTGTCCCTCATAAGCTCACTCATAAACCACAACATAAGAGCACACACATACACACACGTGGACTACCAACTCCTTGCCTCATCTTCCTACTGTTCTACTTACCTGAAGTTTACACTTAGGGTTAGGGTTAGGTTGGTTTAGGGTAATGTGTGTGTGACGATCCGCGGAGGGACTTTAGAGGGGAACGACTTATGACGACTACGCCACCCTGGATTCTTGCCAGGGACAATACAAATGTCTTATTTTAAGCAACACAGTTCGTTCACAGTAATTTGGCAGGAGACGTGGATACAAAATATATACATTTTATTAAAGATAAAATTGATAACACAGAATAAACCTTCAACAACATTTAATGTAGACCACAGCAATTGCACCATTTAACAGAACACACAAAGATGCGACACAGTCGTCAGTGACACCTGAGTTTGGGAAAGCAGCTGAAGTTTTACAACAGAGGATAAAACACAATATGGCCTCCACGGCAGATCACTCTTCCCATACACCTGTGCTTCAACACTCACACACACACACACACACACACACACCTGTGCTTCAACACTCACACATACGTAGTCCACTCAGGACACGGCAACTCGTGATGAAGGTTATACACCACTCAGACTGTTCACAGTAAAAACAGTCACTTTACGAAGGACAACACACAAGGTTTTCACCTCTCTAAATAAACCATCTTACAAATACTAAATCACAATGTCAAAATAACTAATAAAAAACAAAATAATACATTTAACAAGATTCACATTAAATTGATCAATGTAATATATATCACAACCAAACAAAAACACATTGGCAATCTTTACAATCCTTAAGAAAATTAAATATAAACCAACACACACACAACTTCGATTCAGATTTCAGACACACAAAAAGGAGCACTTTCCAGCCCTATGGCAACAGAAAAGCAACAGCGCCTACAGACAACAGTCCCACACAGCTCAACGGCACGGACGTCATTCGCCCATGACGAATGCGACCACTCTGTCTCTAAGTTAACCATCAGACAAAAACTCCATAATTTAACAATTTACAGCCATTCATAAAATCAGTTTCTCTCTACAGGAATTCGCCACTCAACCTGGCTCGTCCAGTTTATTGGGAGGAGAACATACGCACTGGTAGTGACTAAGCGCCTCCGGAATGGACTATACCAACTTAACGAGTAGACAAGCCAATCACATGCAGGTGTGATGAATTTCATTGGACCTGCCACACGTTTGGCATGCTGTCCAAGGAGAGGCTCTGAGCTCGGTTCTTTGGCCCGAATCCTGAGTTCTCCCCCGTATTTCTGGAGGAAAGTAACCATGCGGGGCGGGTGGAGGGATGCTGAAAACTGTCGAGGAATATAGATGAGTCAACTACATGTGTATATATATATATATATATATATATATAATATATATATATATATACAGACATATGGACCTCCACTTTTGCTGATAGGGTAGATATGTTGATTGCTGACTGGGATGACGTGATGATTGGATAGATAATTTGAATGTTTTCCTCCCAAATTTTGTTAATAAAACATAATTTGTCTCCTGTGGATTCCCAGTTATACTCCTGAGATCTCTTCATATTCCTCCAAAATTCTTCTAGTAAGACTCTCCAAGTACCTACTTGTGTTTCCTCACCTGCTCCCCACTCCGCTACTCACCTGTTCCAACCATCGAAGAATTGTGTGTTCTCCAGTCTCCTCCACTCACCAGTCACTTTTATCCTCCGGTTTACACATGGTCAACCCAGCACCCTATTCTGGCTCGGCGGAGGACTGCAATGACTCCAGTGGGCCAAAACCATCTGGCAGCAGGCAGGCAGCTTCTTAGCCCTTTTTCTCACTGAAAAGATCTTGGAGGGTGGGCAGGGAGGAACTAATAATCATCTCAACCATCCTGACCGTCTGTTGTAGTCCCTGATGTCTGATTTGGTAGCTGAACCAAACCAGACAGTTATTGATGAGCACAGGGCAGACTTGATAGCTGAATAGAGCTGTGTTAGCACCTCCTGTAGGATGAACATCCTCAACTGGTGAAGGAAGTGAAACCTCTGCTGGGCCTTTTTCAAAAAAGTCAATGTGAGTGCCCCACAACATCCAGAGACTTGAGGTATTCAGGGCGGATCTCATCCACCCCCGGTGCCTTGCCACCGAAGAGTTTCTTGACTACCTCGGTGACCTCAGCTAGGGTGATGGACGAGTCCACCTCTGAGCCCTCAGCCTCTGCTTCCTCAATGGAAGACGTGACGGTGGGATTGAGGAGATCCTCTAAGTATTCCGGTCCCTGTATGACCGAAGCAGGAGCTTGGTTCGCATTGCCGGTAAGAAGTCAGACTTCTTCCCAGTGCATGTTTGACTCCAGCAGGGCTGCCCTTTATCACCGGTTCTGTTCATAATTTTTATGGACAGAATTTCTAGGCGTAGCCAGGGGCCGGAGAGTGTCAGGTTTGGGGACCACACCATTTCGTCTCTGCTCTTTGTAGATGATGTTGTCGTGTTGGCCCCTTCACACCAGGACCTTCAGCATGCACTGGGAAGGTTTGCAGCCAGGTGTGATGCAGCTGGGATGAGAATCAGCACCTCCAAATCCGAGGCCATGGTCCTAAGTTGGAAAAGGGTGGCTTGCTCACTTCAGGTTGGTGGAGAAATCTTTCCTCAAGTGGAGGAGATTAAGTATCTTGGGGTTTTGTTCATGAGTGAGAGAAGGATGGAACGGGGGGTTTGACAGGCGGATCGGTGCAGCTTCTGCAGTAATGCGGTCGATGTACCGGTCTGTTGTGGTAAAGAAGGAGCTGAGCCGTAAGGCAAAGCTCTCATTTACCGGTCAATCTACGTTCCTACTCTCACCTATGGTCATGAGCTTTGGGTCATGACCGAAAGGACAAGATCCCGGATACAGGCGGCCGAAATGAGCTTTCTCCGCAGGGTGGCTTAGAGATAGGGTGAGAAGCTCGGTCACTCGGGAGGAGCTCAGAGTAGAGCCGCTGCTCCTCCACATCAAGAGGGGTCAGCTGAGGTGGCTCGGGCATCTTTTCCGGATGCCTCCTGGACGCTTCCCCAGGGAGGTGTTCCGGGCACATCCCACTGGGTGGAGGCCCCGGGGAAGACCTAGGACACGCTGGAGAGACAATGTCTCCCGGCTGGCCTGGGAACGCCTCTGTGTCCCCCCAGAAGTGCTGGAGGAAGTGTCTAGGGAGAGGAAAGTCTGGGCATCTCTGCTTAGACTGCTGCCCCCGCGACCCGGCCCCGGATGAAGCGGAAGAAGATGGATGGATGGAGAGTGTCCCACTTCAGGTCCTGAGAGATGGTGGTGCCCAGGAACCTGAGTGGCTCCACTGCTTCCACAGTGCTGCTCATGATGGTGAGTGGTGGGAGTGCAGAGTGAAATAGGGATCTCACCTAGGGTGCTGAAAGGGCCCCTGGTCTGACTCACTCATTTCAGTTCAACAATTTTTGCCATTATTTAGCAGTCTGAAGACAGATTTTGTAAATCCTAAAAGATTCCTCTGATTGCTAGTTTGACATGTACATCGAAAGCCGTTTAATGAGGATTGCAATCACATTTTATCTCAGATGAAATTCTGGCAGTGAGGTTTGTCCTACGACAACCATCAAATCAACAGAACTTCATAAAAGAATTGGTGCAACAACTACAAACCAGCACTTGCTCCACACACGTTTTTTTCTGTTTTTCTTTACGACAAGCCAGGATCAAAACTAAAGCTATACATTTTTGTTTGCTAAGCCAAATTAATTCTGCACGTACTGCAGTTCATAATCACCAAGCTTGTATATATGGAGTCGCCACTTTCATTTGTGATCTGTTTTGTATTAGGGAGTTAGTCAAACAGTTGGATTTTCTTTTGATTGAGGAAAGTTACAAGGATACATTTTTGGTTTTATCTTTTTTGCATGGTCAGTTGTGAATTTGTTGCATATTTTATTTATTTTTTTTATATATTGGTCTGAAGTATACTCTCTGTTGTGATTTGACTCTGAACATAACTTAACCATACATGGTGGTCTGTAACAGCAATAAAAGTTGACACTGATACAGTCTCAGGAGAAGAAGTGTTGGGCTGAGTAATGGGGGAATTGGAAATAAATGAATCCCCTGGTATGTAAATGGAAATGAAAGGACAAGTAATGCCCCAGGCTGCCTCCCCTAAACCCCATTTGTTGTGCTAGACAAATCAATTGTGTGCAACGGCAAAGGTGATCTTTATGTGCTTCTTTGTTTGTTTAGATGAACAGTGAGCATGTCTGCCTCTTGAGTCAGCTGGGATAGGTGAGCAAATAAGCACCATTAATATATCAACAGGAGGTATGATAAATTGTCTTCTTTGATAAAAAATTGTCTGTATGATAACACACACTTACTTTGAGCTGTCACTATGATCAACAAACACTGAGTGCAGTGATTCTCAGCCCTGTTCCTGGAAGTCTCCACAACACTGCACATTTCGTATGATCCCTTATAAAACACTAGCTCATTAATAGAGTCTCCAAGACCTGAAATGGGTGTGACAGATAAGGAAGACTGTCAAAGTGTGCAGTATTGGTACCGCGACTGTTTTCTGCTGTGCTTCTGTGTGTTTCTTTTTCTGCATTGTTCCAATACAGAAACTACTAAGAGGACATTTATAATAAAATATGTATCAAATATATAAGGCTACATTCATACTGTCAGTCCAAATCTAAATATCTGTGTATCATATTGGAATCTGATCTAATGTTATTGACTGTCCATATTGTGTATCTGTTCAGGTCTGATTTGTGTGTCCAATGCCTCTCTTTCGTTTTCTGGAATGTCTGTATTGGTTTGTATGTCAATAATGTTGCGTTGGCAAGTATATGCCAAAAACAACAACAACAACACCCACAAAATGGAGGGGTTTGCAAAACAGGTGTTGTCTTATTTACAACATAACACATGTAGACAACACGCTGGACTACTGCGTCTTCTGAGCCAGTGGCCACATTCTGGAGCTCACACCGGCTTCAAAACTTGTCTCCATTATATTGTCATTTTCTACTCATTCTGTACTTTGCAACAACACAAGAAAGTCACCAACCACTACTTGTTTTGTATGATATGATAGGCTACATATTTCTCTCTCTCTCTCTCTCTCTCTCTTCTTTCTCTTGGAGATGGCATTTATGCAGGTATATTCTTTATAATTTGTTCAGATTTGCATTTTTATTGTTAGTAAAAGTTTTTTCTTCTTTTATTTACTTTCTTTCAGCTTGTTTTCTAATCAGCTATTTATATAGTCAGACTCCTCTATGGTTGTCCTTTGTAGATTATTCTGTAAATTATTCAACTGGAAAACAATTAAAACATTTTTTTATTTTTTTATTTAACATTTATTATTACAGTTTTAATTCAAATTTTTTAATCGCAAAAGGTCCCTGAGCTGGGAGTTCGAACTCAGAGACCACATTACACCTCGAAGTATTGCCTATATATCAGCTCCGAACAGTTATTGTTATAATCATAATTCACAAGTTCACACCTACATGTAATTAAGTGGAGTAAAGGTTATGCCTATTTGGCATGCTCTTCGAACAAAACGTTTCAACCGTGCCATGTTAGAAAGCACCTTAGGCACATAGCCCGGTCTCGGGTGCAAAAAGGCCTTAACTCTGCCAGGGGCAAACTCCAAGCAAGCTGGTGTCACTGCTAGGGCTTGTAGATCTCCCACACCTCTTAAGAGATGTAATAGCTACATACGAGAAAAGACATTTTGAACGTCAGATCTTTGGGCGAAGATGACTGAAGGGGTTTGAAGGGGGCCAGGGATAACCCTTTGAGAACCACCGCTAGGTCCCAGGCAGGAACACTGGACCTGGTCGTCCGGGCCAGCATTCAAGCACCACTGAGAAAACGAATGACCAGCTGGTGCCTACCTAGAGGCCCATCACTCAATGGCTGGTGGAAAGCTGCAATGGCAGCCACGTACACCTTAAGCATGGAAGGGCAGAGACCCGCAGAGAAACGATCTTGAAAAAACTCCAGAACTGAAACTGGTAGTTAACTGGATCTAACTCATGTTCTCACACCAAGTGACAAACTCATTCCACTTGAGGCCATACAATCTCCTAGTAGACAGAGCCCCAGAGCCCTCGAACAGAAACCCGCTAGGCATACTGAAATATATTCAAGCACTTTTAGAAATATAATTACTTTGACCCGTGGTCGCGATATGCTAAACGGCTAACATTGCCAATGCCGACCCGGCAGCATGAGCAAGTTGTCAAACTGATAAAAAGCTATGTAACACACGTCACAACATAAACGTATAAATAAATGTTAACCTGCTCAACAAAAAGTCAGCCGTGCCCGTGTCAGTCCGGTTTTCAGTGCCAGATCTCCCTAAAGCTTCCTCCAATGGTCAATGTTGAACCCTATATTTATCCTACTTAGAGTCCGACTCCAGCATCACATTTTTTTTTTTTTCTCGCTCTTTCCTCCACATACTTTCTCTTTCGTCTTTACAGTAGGGTCAAGCAGGGGCCT